>NIUQ01000004.1:0-150150 GCA_002796945.1 Plectus sambesii
TTCACGTCAGCAAAAGGGTTTACTAATTCGCCAGGTAGGAGTCGTTTAATTTTCGTATTTATCTGCACAGTTACTGGAAACCTTGGATCGAGATTGGAAGCATTGTGTTCATCGCCACTCAGTCCGATTACATAGCAGATCTAAAAATCAGGAGATAATTTCACAAAACTGCTGTAATAGCAGTTTGAGCTGCGTTAAGTTATTGGTGTTGCACATTTAGTTCATATAAGTAAATGAAAAATACTAACCTCAGAGTCACCGATGTACGAGATCTGATTGCTTTCGTAAACGCTGAAGCTTTTCCATGCTTCGAAATCGTAGAACATTCGAAATTTTTCGTGGAACATATCTCTGAGCATTGAAAATGACACATTCCATTCTATCATTTTCGGTACGAAGATGTTCAAAAGGGCGTTCCATTCGGGCCCTAATAACAGATTTTGACATGCACGAATGATATCGCAGAGTTAATGTGGAACGTGATAAAGTCTCTTTATGTTCTGTCAGTTACCAAAAATTTAGAGCGTAACTTGGCGCATCTTTGGTAATTGGTAGAACATAAAGGGCTTTATCGCATTTCACTTTAACTCTCATCAGCCCTAAACGCCGTTGTCAAAGACGCGAATCTGCGCGTAAACATTTGTTCATAGTTTACACAATAAATTTTATTCACTGTTATTACAAGTTACTGCTCCCAGAAATGTACGGGAGGTTAAATTGTATCGCGCGTCGCCAAGAGCAATAGTAATCTTATCTCCTACCTTTTCGCTCATTCAGCTTTTTGAATGGACTTTCGTCATTTGTTGCAATGTTGACCAATTCCGCTTGGTAAAACATAGCCAGATATTTCTGCGCGAAGTACATGATCATGCACGAGGTATTATATTTGAAAAACATCATACTCGAGCAGATCGGAAGCGTATCCTTGAAAGTTAATACATTTGTTTTGTTGTTGTTGAACAACGTCTAATATGAAAATAGCGCTGGTTTTAGTTTCCCTAATATTGTTGCTTTTCAACTTTAAAATTAAATAGTTTTTATCATTGTATTCGACTTTATTTTGACTGAAAAGTTACCCAGATTTATTCTAAAATATTTTCATGGTCCTCTAATTATAACACCTATTTTTTTGGCTATCTCTAAGAGAACTACGACTAATTCACTCAACTTTTTGCAATTATGGGCTAAAATTGAGTTAAATATAGCAATTAAAGCCTTAAAAAAATAAAAAATCGGCAAATTTTTAAGACAGATCTACTAAAACAAGGGTTTTGAGATTCCTTTTACATGTCAGGAATTGTAGTTCCGAAACTATTGAAATTTTCCTACAAGTTCACGCATAGGCAGTAGATCTCAAGCATAAAGCAATACTACCTTGGTGGAACATGTTCCTACACGTGTAGCTTGGGCTTTTCAAAGTTTATTATCAGCGGATGTTTTTATAACTTCGTTCAGTTTGCAGTCCTCTGCGAAACCTCCCCTCAAACGAATAATGGAAAAACAAAGATTTCGTCCAGCATGCCAGGATTTTACCTAGAAGACCGGGAAAGGCCCCGGAGTTGAGCTGAGATTCAGAAGAACTATGAAGGAAGTGCTTCAGCGATCCGCACCATCCTAACCACTACCCAACGTTCAGAGAAGACAGATAGTCGCTATATGTGAAATTCAGGACAACGTTTTATTTATTGACGGAACAGCGATAGGGTTCCAAAACGTTCCTTTTCCCATAATGTTCTAAACTTTATCCCTTTTTTTATTAGCATTGAAACTAAGATCAGCACTGAATTCTGGAGGTCGCTGAAAAAGTTTGACGCGCTGAGGTTTGCTCTCTTAGTGAACATCTTTTCTGGATGAGTTGGTAGGCAAATTGTTGCATTGGGTAATCGTATCTGTTGATTGTACGCCACAGTTAGGCGCGAGGTGGTTGGATTCTTTTGATAGCCTTCGATAAGACTTTTACTCATCTTTACAGTAAATATCGAACCTGCCACGTAAATAGTCAGCCAAAAAATCGTCTTTAAGATCAGTTTGACTATAGTCCATCTGCTCTTTCCTTTCAATGAGGAAATGGCAATGTTGAAAACTTTGTTAATCCAGAGAACAGACGGGAAGTCTTTGAACATGTTATCATTTTCATCTTCCTCAGGTTGTGGATTCATTGGTTTCACCGTTATTACAGTCGTAGTCGATTGGATATGAGGAGAGTTTTTGAATTGAGAATACATAATTGAAGAAATGAGAAATTACAAATTAAGGATGGGTTGGATAGAGCAAGCACACTGTTACAGATTTTCAGGAAGTAAGAATGGGCATAGGCGTCTCGAACAAAAGGTATTCGACTGCAAAATACTGGCCCAAATTAACGTTCAGTTACAACGCTAATGAGGTAACAGACATGTTTCCATGAGTGTGGGCGGTTGAAGTGCGTAAGTTGACAACGTCGGTGAACAGATGTTAATTATTTTCACGTTTGACTAATGTGCGATCATTTTAGCATTAGTAATAAGACTATCTTCGTCCTGTTATTTCGCCCACATTGAAGACGGTGATCATTTCGCGCTTAGTTGATTTTCTGAAGCAATGATGCGATAAGTACTATAGTTCTACTGTACGCGAGCAAAATAACTTGATTCCGAACTTCATTTTGGATATAAATGCGCATAGTTTTTGAACAGAAAGAGAATATCGAGCCCCATAAATTTGACGAGAAAAAGACTGTATGAGTATAATTCGAAACCTTCATTTTTATATGAGCAGTAGGGAAAGAATTGATTACGCACTCTGTCGTTTTTGGATAACCATCACGAATCTATTGTATTAAATGGAAATCCAGGCCAAATAGCAAAATATACACAGTAGGTTTGAAAAAATTAAATAATTCAAAAAAACGGAAGCGAAAAATCATTTTTAATATGATAAAGTGAGTTAAATTCTCACAAATATATAGCTTCCTGCAAGTCTGAAAACGTCTTTCATTCGTGAATGGGCGAAAGTGCCACAGGTCATTATTCGATGAGTCCTCGATTTGGTTTCCTTGCGGCTGAGTCGCATTATTTCGGTTGGAGGAGGCTATATCGAACGAACTTGAAATATGTGATTTACTCGGCTCTTGTTCAGTTCTATATCAATTCTGACATGTTTTGACTTGGAGTATGAAGCGCTATGGACAAGTATTGAGTCGTACCAGATCTTTGTTTTGTCACCCTGTAGGCTTCTCCATAGTGTTGAAGTGAATGCGGAGTAAATTTTGATTTTTTAATTAATATATTGCAGTTTAATCTTAGGAAGCGTGCTATCGCTTAAGGTTTGTCAAATATCGAATGATACAATTGTATTATTTTCGTATTTGATCTTTAACATTAAACAGCGCTAGTGTATGAAAAATTGTGTTTTCTAAATAGTGTTCCATGTATTTCTATTTGAATAGAGAGGAGTTATGGGAAAACCGCCAATTGTTAATACTTCGCAGGCTTTTATTCAGTAAACGCCGGTACGAAAAGCTCTTTCCATCTAACTGTAATAAGAGAAGTTTGTTTGACGCCAGTCATGTGGTGACTGTAAGATAGCCGAATAATTTATAAATGTGTTCCTGTAATGCTTAGAGTTGCATTGATTGGCAGCGGTAAAGATGTAAATCATACCTCTAAATGCGTCTCGGCATGTGACTCTAGTTAGGCGGAAATAATTTTCGTAGAATGCGACGACTCTGTGCAGTCGTTTCGCATTACAGCGACACAAAAGTGATTGCCTGATGGAGCTCGTCATTTCAAGCACGAGTTGCAAGTAAACAGAGGACTGTGCCAATATGCAAGCGCCCAAGCGAGCATTGAAGCAGGCAGAGTGCTATTGCTGAGAAGCAGCGCGCTCCTCGCGCTGCGTCGATCGCGGGACGATATCGAGCGATGACCGTCGAGCTGGTTGCTGGACCGCGTCGTTCGTAGCGCTGCGTCACTTACAACACAGGCACCCCGTAGGCCGCTCTGGCACGTTCCGCGTGCAAATAAACGGAGCGAATATAATCACGACCGACGTTCTTCCGTTCGCTCTGATTGTGCCTCCCCCAGTGTTCACTACTTACTCGTGGCCTAAACTGCGAATAATACTACTTCGAAATTGAATTAAATCTTAGCTACAAACACCTTCATTACTATCTCCGTGAAACTTAAGAGAAGGAGACGAAATGAATTTTCTTCCTGGCATTACGGCTGCTACTGCCTATCAACTTGGCGAAGTGTGCCAAGATGAAGAGAAAAGGACTGAAGCGGAAGAGGCAGCTTTGGAAGCGACGACTCCGGAAGCATACGATCGCGTACTGAAAGAAATGGAAAAGGAGGCGGAGAAAGAGATTGAAGACGACGAGAAGAGGCTGAAGAAGGAGGCAAAGAAGATCACTCATCTTCAAGAGAAGCTCGAAAAAGAAGAACGCAAGTATGAACTCATTTCATTCCCTTGTTTCTTTATATTCAAGCGAGGGGATGAAATAATTACGTGAAAATTTTCTGTACTAATGCAAATGAAGACATCTGCATTTTTCAGATACCTGGAAATGAAAGATGAAATGGGCAAAGAAGAGGCGATTGAAGTTGAGTTGGAGGAAGAAAAGATCAGAAAGGCAGAAGAAAAGCTGAAAAAAGTGGAAGAAAAATATCTCGACGAGTCTCCGTGTAAAGATAAATTTGAAGAAATTTTGGGCGATGTAAAGGATCGAGCAAAACACGTACTGGGCAATGTCGGTATGAAAAATGATCGATTTAGGTGTTTTCGCTCTAAAGCTAATATCATTTCAGCTGAATTTGCTCATCTGATGTTCGCCGACGAAAGAGAAATAAAACTGCGTGAGAATATTTATCATTCTTTAAGGATCCAATTATCTGAGCGTAATGTGTGTATTGTATTTTTAAGTTTATTTAAAACTTGCATTCTTGTTAGAAGAGCTATTTCTGTAGACGACAGCAACAACACTGTTGGAAATAATTCAAATCTAACCCCATCCGGACGCAGTTTGTTGAAAATTGTAGCAGGAACGTTTCAGGTGAAAGAGCGATTGAGCGAGGTGAAATACTGGACCGTGACGACGATGAATCCGGTAAGAGAATTTTCGAGATTTTTGAAGATTTCAAAGAACATTTTTAAGCTATAAAGGTACTTAATAACAATATTGTATGATACTCCCAGTACGTGAAATTAATAGGGTGGAAGCAGTTTTCGCACGTAGCGGCGTCAGTAGTTCCCGGATCGTGGCGAGCGGAAATCAATAATCTGATTCATGCTGGCGCGTGCTATGAGACGATAGGCTCATCTGATTAATTCCAGTCACGGTGTTTACCGAGACTCAACGTGAAAAATGCTAATGAGATAGAATTACTATTTCTAGATACATTCGAAAATAAGAAGGGTAAGAAACTGAAAGAGGCTGCTAAACGCCTCGAAGATCTGCGAAGTGCATTGGCAGAAAAGCGAAAGGCAATGATTTCTGAAGACGATGAGTTGCTGAAGAAGGAGGCGCAAAAGATTTTGGAACTTCAACAGGAGCTAGAGGAAGAGGAAAGAAAGTACGTCGAGATCGAAGCTCAACTCGCCAACGATCTGCAGTACGAAGCTCAAATACATGAGGAAGAACGAAAGCTGAGAGAACTGCAAATCGGCGCTATGCCTTAAAATACGTGCTATTCACTCAGCGATCAACCGCTTTACAAATGCTCCTTTCTTTGTCACAGCAACTCCTGTCCCATCTGTAAGATACGCTTATATAAGTGCTTTAAAAGATATTGACATTAACACTTCATTCGCGCTGCAGTATGTTTATTATTGGTTGCACAGCAAGCGGCTGTTTTTCGTGCGTCCGGCGTTTTTCACGGAAATCGTAGAATCTCTCATGACATTATCATTATCATGATCAAATATCAATTTTTGCTGCCTAAAATGGTAAATGCTTTGTTGTATTGCCTTATGCGTCCTTGAAAGTGTAACTTCAATTTGAACTTGCGTCTGAACGTTTATATGTTACTTTTTATGTATTGTAGTCTTCTAACACTATCGATTCATGATGATATTTTGTACACATTTATTGCGCAGATTTAAATATTCTCGTACCATATCTGCATAAAATGCTTGTTATATTTGAAACCTTAAAAAACTTACGCGCAAAAGGAGTCAATTAGGAGCAATTAATTACGCAATGATGACATAAACGATAGGTTACCGATTTAAAACTCCAAATTCGCGATATTCCTCGGGTTATTTCAACGCTTCTTGAAGACCGAGAAAAACAGTATTTGTGCTTGTTCTGATTTACCGGGAAATATAGCAATATAATCCTTAGTCCTAAACAAGTCTTACCCAAAATATGTTCTATAGAGGAAGATGGTTATTTAGTGATGATCGGCGACACATGTATTGCTGAGTCTGTCGCGTGCACTCCGGCCTACTCTTGCCAATATCTTAAAAATAGGATCGTAACTTGAACACCATCAAGGCGCATAACATGTTTTTTGGTGATTGAAGCCCGTCTAATTTAACGGTTGGCAGTTTACTGAAATGTAACTGAAAGTGTGCTATCCGTGTGCTCATTGAAGATTGTTTAGTTTTCGACAGTCTTGCCCAAAATTTAACTTCACACTTGTTTAATCATGTGAGGCTATGTTGAGCCTGCTTTTTAACCGTGGTCGTTATTGGTGCTAAAGAGCGCGTTCACGATCATTTAAAAATTTTCCCTGAATCGCGTACAGAGTATCGAAATAAATTAAAACGTGTGATATCGCTATTTCGACATCGTTGCGCGCTTTTTCATTTTAAATTAGCGCGCGCGCGCCGTCCAATTCTTGGCTGTATCGTTGCCAAAAATTTACATCTGTGAGAAAAATCGTTATTTCTTGTCGTTTTTGTGATTTAGCAGTTTATTTTTTCTGTATTTGACAAGAAGAAGTAGAGGATGGCGGAGACGGTTGAGCTGAAGAAAAAAGTAAGTTCTCTTTGACTTTCTGCCTCCAGAGAAGGCCTTTTCCGCATATTAAAATCGTATGTATGCGAAACACCGTTTCGCGCTTTTCTCCATTTCTGTAAACAGCCTCTATGGAACAGTAGTCCTCCTAAATAATCAAGCTGATGGCGCAAGGCCAATAGTACAAGCATAAACCAAAGTCGCCTTAAACACAACAATGGCCTACCGTAAACAAAGTTTTCCTGGAAGCTTTATTTCCTACTTAGTTTAACACATGCCGTTTACCTTACGCAAATTCTAAGAATGTGTTGCGTCTATCCTTGATGAAGGGGGTTTGGCAGTATTGCTACTTGGTAGTGCTATTTGTGCTATTATAGTTGTTTTACTGTCGCCTATTCTACTCTTCTAATTTATTTACTAATTATTGTTGATTTCTTATGGGATCATCCCAGTCTCTAAATGACGTCATTTAGTTGTTTAAGCCGCCGATCAGTTATCCCGAGAAAATAACACTGCTGACTGTCGATCAGAAGAAGATGGTGGTTGACTTCGTTGCTCTCAAGGATTCCAAAGTCATCAATATGATTGACAGTCAGTTACTTGCAAGTATTTCTTGCTGCGAAGCTGTGATGGTGCAATAGTGTGATGTCGATGTGGTCACCATCAAGCTACCAGAGAGGGAACACTCCCAAGTTCAGATTTAGTTCTATCCAGTGCTTGCAAAAAGTGGTCACTACATTGAAACTTTGGGGATTCAAATCACGAAGTGCGATCGACATGCGCAATATATAGCTTTTGTCAATGGGAAATTGCTCGGCCATTCCCGCGCAACGTGGACTACTTTGAATTATGCTACCAAAATTATACTGACTATTACCGGCATGATATGCCTTATTAGATCAAAATGACCTCCTCGTATGAAGGACAGTTCTCGTACAGTTTAGTACTCTTCGTTTATTTTAAGACTAAGTAAATATTAGGATAAGCATTCAGAGTAACCTATGATATTTAAGAATTATTGGTATAGTCTTAGTATGAAGGGTTGCATATTTGGCAGTTTGAAACCGAATTTCCATCGAATTTCGCCTACACCGTTAGCTTGTAGGTTTGATGTGTGAAGATACGATCAAGGAACTGACGTTCCCGCTTCACGACAAGTTTGCGACTGAGGCAACGCTTCGAAAGGTACTGAGATTTCCAATTGTTTTGCTTGCTTCATTGGACTGGTTTGCGCTGATTTGGTTGGCATTTCACTTTATCACCGCGCGTTATTCATTGCTTTGAAATAGTGAGTCTTTTATCATATTTCGTCATCTTGCCATTCAGATTCTTCAATCTTGCATTCAGTTAGAACGCTAGTTTGACGAAATTGAACGCAGGAGTGACAAATTGTGATGAAAGGCGGTGTAGATGAAGTTACTGTGGTTATATCGCATCTTTCATAACCTTTTTGTTTGATTAAAATCATACGTCGCGTAAGCGTGCTTCGAATAGCAATGTTCGTATCACTTAGTGTTAACAGAGCTCACTCCAACGTAGGGAGCAGACCTAAGGATTCCATCGTATAGCTCAGCGCCACAGACAGCAAGCAAAATTCAAACCAGCAGGTGGCGTGTCTGCCAAGTTTAACACGACATCTGGGTGCTTTCAGTATTATAAATTACGCTGCTTCTTATGCAGTTGTTTACAGCCGTGGAACGACAGGAACATATGGGATACTAAGAAATTGTGTGGGCGAAAAAGTCGTAGAATACAAATTCAATTTGCAATAGTATTACAGGCGTTCGAGTGGATGGAAAGAAATGCGGGAATTGAATTGAAGCCAGAAGATATGGAGTCAAAGATTAAGCTCGACGCGAAGCAGATTGACTTTTTCGCTCAACTCGACATTGACGCACACATTGGGCTCATCTTGGTACTGCACATTTATTAATGGGGAATATTTAAAACTGTAGAGACTGGGTGTTGTGTTGAACTTTTTGCGAGTGTTTGTCCCCTTTCTCAAAAGCTCTTTATTTGCTGCTTGCCACACAGCAGACGCGTTGATACAATTTCGGGATACGGTGAGCGCAGCTAACTCTCGCAAGTTATAGCAAGTGCCTCCTTGCGGGGTGCACAGAGAGCTCGCCTCAAGGGAAATCCTATTGGTTTTTTGATTGTCTCCATCAATCGCGTTTCGTCATAATTGATACTTGGCCTTGATGGCCGCTAGACAATTGATCGTTGGCTAAGATAAGTCGCCCGATGGCGCTGGGGTAAAAAGCTCTCTTTGAAGTCGCTTTAACATCTGTCTATCTCTAACACTCGATCGCTTTTCGCGACCGGTGTGCGGGGGGACGTTCAAAAATGTTCTTAAATTTTCATATCGCTTCTTTGTCTTGGCAGCTTTATATAGAGAAGGCCTGCAGAGCTGTAATATAAGAATGAGCAAACGCATTGTGGTAGATGGTGACTGAGTTGAAAAATAACTTTGTGACGGCTCTGTTGTGTACATGAAAGTTGAGAAACTATTTGAACGCCCCTCTTCTATCAGTGTTGAGGGTGAATACAATTAAGCAGAATATATTTTGTTTGCAATTCAGTGGACATTTCTTAAGCAGTGCACGCTTAGATTTTTGTCAATTTTTCCCTTTTTAAAGTGAAAATTTCAATTCAAGTGTACTGAAGAAAGCCCCAAACATCTATCTCATTTTAAAGTGGCGCACATGCAAAGTCTTTAACTGTATTGTAATGATCTAATTGGCAGTCATCCGATTATTTTCAGTCTTATAATTTTGGTGCCTATCTTAAGTTGGATTTTACTTTGAAAGGAAGGGGGTGGCGAAGGGGCCGATTCGCCAGACGCAACATGACCTACCCAAGCGTAATGGACCTAAATATGGGGAAAATGCGGCATTTATCAGTTTATGTACGGTTCATTTGATTCGTATTGTACATAAGCGGTGCATATTGAATCATTTACACTTGCGAAAGATGCATGGGTTTTGCCATTCATGTAACAAAATGTCATTGTGGCGTCAGCTATCGATATACATTTCTTACTTCTGTTAAGAAAATCACGCTTACACAGTCACATGCTTGTATCAAACAGTCACTTGATCTTTTCACGCTTATCCGACTTGGTTGTATGATCCCTTCGCGCTCTCCAAATAAACTACAGTCAACTTGAGCTCTCATTCGTCCCCTCGTGTGAGGATAGTATAAACGTCTGCATAGTTGTATCATTTGAATTTTCAGGCGGCCAACTACCTCAACACACTCCCTTTGCTTCACTACTCGCTACAAGCGTTGGCAGATAAAATGTCCGCAATGAACGTCGATGCCTTGCGCTCCGCTTTCGCCATACCCGCGCCTTCATCAGAAGAAGAAAGAGCGGTCGGTTTTGGCTTTTAAGTTTAAGTTTAAGTAAATTTTTAAAATTATTATCCAGAATTCTTGTCAGGCACCGTGATTAGCAAAGATGAGCTCACTTTTTGATGCGAAAACACCGTTTTTCCCCAAAATTTTATTGATTCTAAGATTTCTTGCTCTGCTCGAAAACTTTAACTGCAACATTTGTGTAACATTACTATCAATTCTCAGTGCTACTAGGATTTATTACAACTTTTGTCGTAATGCGTCGGATATACTTGAGAAATAGCAGAAATGTGGGCGGTGCTTGTTGTATGACTACAAAGAATGCACTATAATTACTTCATTTTAAGCTGCGTGCAAAGTTCGCCTGGGCGTTGGAGGAGCCATCGAAGCAATCGAAATGAAATTAATGACAGAGTTACCGTGGACTTGGCCTCATTGGGAATGAATTGGCCCATATGGTTCAGCGTTGCTGTTTCTGCATCACTACGACAAGGCAAACAACATCGTACATGCTGATATTTCCTCGCGAAAGTTGTTAATAATCGTTCGTCTTTTGTTGAACGAATTTGTTTTTGAGTACGTGGCGCCTATTGCTATGCTCACTGTATGTGCAATACAAATTATCATCAGCGAGAAATAATCCATGATGGCACACTTTATTCAGTGGCCCCGCGGGGTAAATATTTTTGCTTGGATGATATCGCATACAATATCTATCGTGCTCTAAAAGATAATATATTTCTTGTTTAAATTATCTCTATGTTGTTGCACAAGCTTTCGATTGAAAAATTATACCACTATATTCTTCCAATGAATGTGCAGTCGAATTTGATAATTGAATATACTGAACATACGTGCTTGATTGTCGATAATGTCGATCCTACCATGACTGAAATGTTCTTCGTCTGCCAAATAAAGAACGATGGTTGTGATGCTCCTTTTATATGTTGAATGGAATGCGTTGCGTTGCCTTTTGGAAGAGCAACGTCGCCTTTGTTGGTACCGTCTTATTGTTCATCTGAGAGGGAGGTAATAAGATCATATGTGACGTTACAAGCGGCACGGGTAGGTCAATTGCGGTCGGCGGATAATTTTTAAAGAATTTCGTTTGGTAATTACTGATTATTTTGCGGATATATCTGAGGTGTATTATTATTGTGAATATTTTTGCTTTAAGATTACGAGTGTTCTTACAGAGTGCAAGGAGCCGCTTTGAATCCGTTTCTATCGAATCCGACGAAGCAACTTTTCGGTATGTTTTGTTCATTTTTCTTATCGATTGCTGTTGTGAAAGAGATGGAATGGTTCTATACTATTACTTAATCAAGGACACTCTAAAGCGAGGAAGACATCTCCATATTGATTTGACTTACCTTCAATGACTTCGATAACGTCTTCGAACTGTATAGTATCCTTATCGAAATGGAAATGATATATTCTACCGTATGATTGCCGTAAAAGCCTATTCCACGAAATTGATATTTATGTGTCGAAATTTCAGATAAAAATGGCAGGAAACAAAGAAGGAAACGCGATGACGGGAGGTAAGGGGAAGGGGAAAGACGGGGGGAAGAAGACGAAGGCGGTGTCGCGCTCGCTGCGCGCCGGGCTCCAGTTCCCCGTGGGTCGTGTGCATACTATGCTGAAGAAGCGCGCCGTCCATAAAGGCCGCGTCAGCGCGTCGGCCGCCGTCTACACCGCCGCCATCCTCGAGTACCTCACTGCAGAGGTATGCTAATTTCTTATGCTCGTTTCCTGTCTCCATCGTCACTCTATTGTTTGTATAATAAGATCTTTCATCATAATTCGTCACCTCTTTGTTAATTATCCATACAGTAGCGTTCTTATTGAATGCACAATGGCTACGTCAATCGCAAAGTGGACGAAACTGAATGCAATAGGCACGTAGATAACGAGAGGTCCTGTAAGAGACACTGCCAAAAGAAATATTTCGAGTTTTCTTGCAGTTTTATTTAGGGAAATTTGATTGGATATTAACTTTTGGTACGATTGCCTTGAATTGAAGGTGCTGGAGCTAGCGGGCAACGCGGCGAAAGACCTGAAGGTAAAGCGCATCACGCCGCGCCACCTGCACCTCGCAATCCGCGGCGACGAAGAGCTCGACATGCTCATCAAGGCGACTATCGCCGGCGGCGGTTAGTCTTGCTTTTGAAAATAGCGTTTCATTTTGTCAAATGGCTCATCTTTTAAGCGATTCTTTTTATTCAGCGATTGAATGTCAGCCAAAACGATACCAATAACACTAATATTGTATAAATTGCTATATAGCTACAGAAAATTTTAGCGAATTTCGTTTAATTTGATGAATTAAAATTAATTCGAAAATTGTAATTTCGAAATAAGTTATTCGATAAGAAAAGGCGTCAATTTTTGACATATTGAAAAGTTAAATAACAGCCATGCTGAAGTACGTGGGATGCTATGCTTTCATTTTCCGTTTTAAGGCTAAAATTGAGTATGGTTCCTGTGAACCTACCGTATCCCTAATGACATTCTTTTTTAGGCGTGATCCCGCACATTCATCGTCTACTGATGAATAAGAAGCCGGGCCCGACCAAGCAGCACGAAGTCGGTGGATCGCAGCAGATCTGAATATATCCAAAATAATCTGAAAAAGGAGCAATTTATGACTTAGTCATGTTTCATGCTGATCTCATGCTGATGTTAAAGCGCGCCTGTTGTAACTCGTTGTGTTAGCGATATGTGACGTTAAGTGATGTGCCTTTGAACTACTCGCACCGTCTTCTACTCTGAATTTCCGCGCCATCTCCTTCGCGACGATGGGTACTGTAATGCCTTGCGATTTGTTACGTTTCGTGCCGCCAAATACGAAATATGCTTCGTTGACAGTGTTCGCACTTCCTGCTTCTTTAATGTTTGCCTGTTTTGTTGTTTTTATCTGATGAATAAGAACGCGTTTTGTTGTCCAACATGTCTCTCTGGTAGCATCTTGAAGCAGTTTGATGCAGATCGCACGATTTAAGGTTACTAAAAGTTCGGGGTATGTTATACTGACCGCAAAAAATCAATTCGAGCACATTAAATTTATAAAATTGTGCGGTCGTACCATGGACAAAATTTTCCGATGGTCGCTACAATGTAACGAAGGTACTTCGTTTTTCCAATCGATCGCGCATTATGATGCTGCTCTCTTTTAACACTACTCACGTTAGCGTACTCTACTGCCTTCTATCATACATTGACTATAGAACTGTGATAAGAAAGCAATGAACTGCCCTGCTACGCGTTCTTTAGTCTGATGGCTGAACATCTAGGCTGCACTATTTGTTCGCTGTTGCTAAACTGACCGACTGAAATTTCATTAATTTTCCGATCTCTCGATTGAAGTAGGCGCATAACGGTATGAAATAGAATATCTCCAGTGAGACAAGCTATAGATTAGGAAGCTTGGAGGGTACAGTCTTATCCGAAGGGGGCTTTGCGGTTAGGTTGAAGAGAATTTGATATAACTTTGTTAGGGGGTACCTCTGAACCTTGATTCGCTCAAATATGGACATTGACAGGGATCTAGGCCGAAGGATTAAGTTACTTTCGAATAGGCCAAGCTTCTTCTATCCGATGTTACTTTAATGTTCTTTTCGTCTACACATCGTGAACACGTTTCAAACCCTTCCCTAGTAAATAATTCCGAATTTTATGGTGACATATAATTCCTCTAATCTCTTACATCCTAGCTTGCTGAGCCAAAGCCTGTTGAGGTGCATCGAAGATCGTGAACATTTGAGAGTATCCTTTCCTTGGTGTTCGTAATAGGGCACGGTGCGACGAGGTGCAACATATTAAACCTATTTTACCTTTTCTTTAGCCAT
Organism: Plectus sambesii; assembly: GCA_002796945.1. Taxonomy (NCBI): domain Eukaryota; kingdom Metazoa; phylum Nematoda; class Chromadorea; order Plectida; family Plectidae; genus Plectus; species Plectus sambesii. The sequence goes on from NIUQ01000004.1 coordinate 14,149, forward strand.
TCCAAAATGTTATTTTGCACGTCTCATGCTGTTCAACCATCTCTAAGCCCTCCAGAACCAGTCTCAGTCGTGTCCTTATAACTCACCGTTTGACTTGCCGCCAGATTGAGTTTGCTGCGTTTAACCCTCATTGCGCATGTTATGTATGCGAAAGGGCTGAGTCGCAGCGAGTCGTAAACCAGACAGGGGATATGGTGCCACCGATATCTTCGCTGAGTGTATTTTAGCCCGCCCGTTGTGGCCTTCGCGCGCGCTGCTGTGACCTTCAAGCGCCAGACACATGCGCTCTCGGTTCGTCTCGAGTGTGGTTCGTTCGATCGCTGTTTTGCAGGTGAGGGCAGTTTTTGGAGTTTTGTTTATTGTGCATACACTTCTTTTACTGACGATGTTTTCGTCTAGTGTTACGTTCATCTAAATACAATTTCAATCAGTTCGGTGTAACTTTCAAATGTGTTGCTATCTTCAACTTTTAGAAGGAGAAAATATTCATAGGAAGCGAGGCTTGTATGCTCACTGCTGCAGTCTACTCTTGAATTTGCAAATTTATCATCATTAAGAAGTGAACACGATGAACAGCCTTACTGTTAGTACAATCTTATCTAGCTAACAGCGTATCTAATTATATTAATAGAAAGAATAATCGCAAATAAGATATGTAAAAATTTATGAATGTCAACGACAGGCTTAACCACGTGGTTCAGCTAAAGCGTATGACGGCGGCTGAATAAGAAAACCGGTATTCAGCCCGATAGAACCGTAAGTTTACGCAGGAATCACGCACTGCAAAGAAAGCGCAGGCTTTAGTGTTCAGCGTGTACGTCGTTATGAATTTAAGCAGATTGTGTATTATTTTAGAAATCTCAGCAAAAGACTATCAGCATGTCGGCTCAGGTCAATGGCGTAGCGAAGAAGGGCGAGGTGCTCACCCCGTTGATCCCTGTAGAGCGTGTACCCTACAAGGGCAACGACTTGCTCAAGGATGCCATCAGCGCGGTCGACCCCGAGGCTTTTGCCATCATGAAGCAGGTGATCTCTCATTTCTCTTTGTGTCTGCTTACGGTTAGAAATGTCACGGTGATGGAGTGTTTGACCATCTTCAAAAGTTATCTATGTACGCGAAATAGGGCTTCGATTCAAGCTGATTATGATATTCTATGATTTCTTTTTACGCATGGTCTCACTGCTCAAGAAACACTAAAATTAAATTAAATTTGTGGGCTCTAATTTTTCTGTATTCACAAATTTCATCCTAGAAACTTGATTTCTCCGTGCGCTTTTAAGTTCTTTAGTTAGCTTCTCTTTGCAGTCGATTAAGTGGACTTAATTTTGCCGTTTGTTGTAGGAGAAGGAACGACAGAAGATGGGACTGGAGCTGATCGCTTCCGAGAACTTCACGACCAAAGCTGTGTGCGATGCTCTATCGTGCGCTATGACCAACAAGTACTCCGAGGGCTACCCCGGCGCTCGGTACTAATTCTTTCATTGGGCCGATTTCATATCGTATGCTTATAGTCTTAATTAAAAGGTAGACTTAGATTTCGTACATTTCATATTGAGCTGATAGTGCATTAATTGGGCGGTTTTGTACCGTCGGATTTTGTGCCACTTGTGTCTCTCGACAAGGAACGGCATATGAAATAGTGCACTAAGCGTGGAATAGGGCGAGCGATAAATGCATATTAAATATTAAATGAGTTTACGAAACGATAGCATGGATATGTACGAATGTCCAGATAGTGTTCAGGGGTGTCCAAAAATTATTTATCTCGAGCTTTCTAATCGATGACAAGCAATTTGCACTGTAGTTAAATTTCACTCTACATTCTTTATCACAGCCGCTGTACACAAATTAATCATTGTCTGACTTTCAGGTACTACGGCGGCAACGAGTTCATCGACCAGATGGAGCTCCTCTGCCAGAAGCGCGCGCTGTCGGTGTTCGGTCTCGACCCGGAGAAGTGGGGCGTGAACGTTCAGAGTCTGTCCGGCTCGCCCGCCAACTTTGCCGTCTACTCGGCCCTCGTCGAACCCAACGGCCGCATTATGGGCCTTGACCTTCCCGATGGCGGACATCTTAGTCACGGGTGAGTTTTTCGGCGTCTATTAGCGATTTTTACTCTCATTTTATATGTACTATGCAAAATTTAATGTATTTCAGAGCTTATTTGTCAGATTAATTGCGTGAACACCTTGTTTTACTAAGAATAATGGTCATTTCATGAATTTTTACCCCCGGAATAGAAAGAAGCGCAAAAATCACCTCTAGAACCGAAAGTAAAATAAATGAGCTAACAACAATGGACTTGAACTCTTATCGCATTCTCGAACTCTCTATTCCGTGGCATTGTACCCATTTCCTTATTGCAGTTTCTTCACGGCGGCGCGCAAGGTGTCGGCGACGTCCATCTACTTCCAGTCCATGCCGTACAAAGTCAACCCCGATACCGGTCTGATCGATTACGACATGCTCGAGCAGACCGCCGCGTTGTTCAAGCCGAAAGTGATCGTCGCTGGTGAGTCCGAAGCTTCATTCGATATTCAATACCTTTATGTGATATCGTATATAGTCGAAATATCAAAGTCAGTAACTGAGAGCCGCAGGGAACACCTTGGCAGGTTTATTATCGAACAATAAACTAAGCACATTCGCTGCCGCATTCACGCTGTTAGCCTTTATCGCTACGGGACCAACACTTTCTTGTTACTGACTAAGAAATTATGGCGATAGATACTAAATCGAAGAATATTTTCACTTTCTAATATTTATTACTTTTTTTTGCTATTTCACCTTTTCTTAATATCCATTTCAGGCATGTCCTGCTACTCGCGTCATTTGGACTACCCGCGATTCCGTCAAATTGCCGACGCGAACGGAGCTATTCTGATGGCAGATATGGCACACATTTCGGGTCTGGTCGCCGCTGGCGTCATCCCGTCGCCCTTCGAGTATTCCGACATCGTCACCACGACCACCCACAAGTCCCTCCGCGGTCCCCGTGGTGCCCTCATCTTCTACCGCAAGGGTACGGTAGTTGTATACATTTGGTTTGATTTGCATTTTTACGTTTGAATTTTAAATTTGAAAACTACTCCTTTTCTTGGGCAATTGAGCGCGTTGGGAAACTTTAAACTGATGATTCTCGCGTTATTATGACGTCGGTTGGATTAGAGGAGAGGTTTATGCTAAAAATGCCCTTGTTTCTCTGAAAAAGTAGAGCGTTAACGTACTGACCGCCAAAAATGTAATATGGAGTAAATTGTAATTGGACATTTTATTTCAGGCTTGAAGACGACCACTGCCAAGGGAGAGAAGGTGATGTACGACTACGGCCAGAAGATCGACTCGGCCGTCTTCCCTGGCCTTCAGGGCGGACCGCACAATCACACGATTGCTGGTGCGTTTTGCAAGCCTTGCCGGTCGATTTATTTAATTTTTCTGTTTTTTCAGCGATCGCCGTCGCGTTGCGCCAGTGCCAGACGACTGAGTTCGTCGACTACTCGAAGCAGGTCATGGCAAACTGCCAAGCGCTCACCAAGCGCCTCATTCACAACGGATTCACCATCGCTACTGGTGAGGCAATGATTTATTTCCTTGTCTTTATCGCTCAGTTATATAGACTTATTTGGTTTCTCTTGTTAGTTTTTACTCGATACTTGTCTGTGGCTTGGAATTTCAAGGGCGACAAATTATTTAAAGAACAAACTAGCCTGAGACCTTATAAGCGTTTTTAACGGTCTTGATCTTCAAATTTGAATATTTCAGAATAAAATTAAATAGCTAATGTTGAGAGAGCAAGTGCATTTTAGTAATTCATTACGCGATGGGAATGCAGCGCATAAAAGTAAAGAATTGATGAAAGCGTGTGAAATGGTAGAGGAACACGAACAGAAATAAGAACGCGAGCAATTGACAAGAAATGACATATGTTTGTAGGCGGAACGGACAACCATCTGTGCCTAGTGGATCTGCGCCCGAAGGGAGTAGAAGGAGCGAAGGCGGAGTACGTGCTCGATTTGGCGCACATGACGTGCAACAAGAACACCTGCCCCGGCGACAAGAGCGCCTTCCGACCCGGCGGTATCCGCCTCGGCACCCCCGCCCTCACCTCGCGCGGCCTCAAGGAGAAAGACTTTGAACACGTCGCCGATTTCATCAACAAAGGTATTGTGCGGTTTTTTGGGTTTTGCTCTTGTCTGCTAGATGAGTAAGAATACAGTGGAATTTGTTTATGTTGATAAGTTGGGGACCGGCGGCAGATTTTGACCATTGTAAGCAAACTATGGGAACAAACGATTACTGATCTGTAAAATAAAGAAGGCTGAAAAGTCGAGACCGGCCAAACTTTACTGTGATAATAAGCTGCAACTCTTTATAAAGCAGAACGTATCAAGTACAATCCTATATAAAGCAAAATACCGTTATAAAGTGAGACCGGTACAGACGAATTTCTCTGTATGCATATTCGATATTTCCCCTAATTCAGGCGTCGATGTGGCGCTCAAGTACCAGCCGAAGGCGGGTCAGACGCTCAAGGACTTCAAGGAATTCTGCAACACCAACGAGGACTTCAAGAAGGACATTGCCGCGCTTGGCGAAGAGGTCATGCAGTTCAGCAGCAAGTTTGGCATGCCCGGCAACGACGAGTTCTGAAGCGACTTCTGAGATGATCACTAGAATGAGGCGGGAGTTTAAAATATTCCCCTTTTATTACGGTTGCTTTTAAAATTTTAAAGCTCTATTTATCACTTATTCGTGTATTACACGCCTTCTACTGTAGTACAATAGGAAATTTTGAGATAGATGTGCCATGATCTTCAAGTGATTACGGTAGCGTGACGGCATTCTGTATTTTCCTTTTTAACAAGTTGGACATGTGTTGTTGCGATTCCTTTATCACTTAAGGCGATGCCCGGTATTTTACGTTGTGTAATGTTCTAATGCCATGCAGTATTTTGGCGTTTGTTTTTAGAGTTACCGTAATTCGGACTTGACCACGCAGGCATTTCACGATTGTCTCTTCATCAATATTGTTAGTATGATGACGAATATGGTCGCCTTTGCTATAAGCTCAATGCGGTTAACCTTGTGCGCTGTTTTGCAATTCCATTCTATTCGTGCCTGATTACTGGAAGTTGCTCAACGTTTGGCTCTTTGTCAGAATTTAATTGTTGCAAAGAAATTACTTACAGGCCGAGTAAAGTTATTCCTTCAAATGTTGTTAGCCTCTTTCTTACCATAATAAATGGTTACTATCCAAAAATCGCCTCCGATGGCATTTCCTTCTTCTTTCACATCGCAATGCATTCAGTCATTTGAGGGTTCAACAGTCTCTGAATAATAGATCTTGAGTAGGCGTTGATTTAGTAATGGACAGTCTGGGGTATATTAGAAAAGACACCAGTGTTACTAAAACAATCGATGGAACATGTTTGGAAATTATTTTAAGTTAATCCAAATTCACGATTAGTTTAAAGAATGTGAAAATACAACGTATATGAATGCAGTGTAAATCGTTGAAGTGAATAATTAGAATACCAAGGTTCATTTGGCACCGCAATGATGAAAACTTGCAGCCGTCACAAAAAAATTAAGCAACACGTAGCTCTCGTATTAAAGCGGTTTTAACTAAACAGTCAACTGCTTTTATAACGTCGGTCAAGGGACCGGCCAAAGACCGACGTTATAAAGACAGCGACGTTATAGAGGCAGTTAGTCCTGTACAAAACATAGTACACGGGACCAGCGAAGGACCGACGTTATAAAGCCAGCGACGTTATAGAGCCAGGCGTTATAAACACAGTTGACTGTAGTCACAGAACTATTCCAATTGCTTTATTGAGGTATTACTCGCCATTGAGCGATTACCACATCACCACCAAGATGCTCGAGGGCTTCGCTGACGATATTCTTTATTTGAAAATCCTGGTCGTGTCTTTTCTGAGTGCGCTGATCGTGAAACGGCTGCCCAATCGAGATCTCATCGCGGGATCGCTGGGGTTCGCCTTGGTTGCGATCGTCTGCCGATGGCATCTGCTCTACTCTCTTACCATCATCGTTGCTAATTTGGCGTTCATTAATGTCGTCCCAACGAAGTTAGTCATGCGATATGTTAGATTACCAAAATATTGTTGAGGGTAAAGAGAAATTTGAATGGATCGCCGTAGCTTCTTTAAGATAATATCTTTATTTCATATTGCGTATTATCAGCATGAAACAGCAAAAATTCCAAACTACTTTCAGTTGAAATTGCGATTATTGTTCATACTGACTGTCATTTCGTAAATGTGTCGGTATAGAATTTTCTAACTGACATCGTTAATAACGTATCTTAATATTTGATTTTTCTTTAAGAAAACTTCCGTTGGTTTCCTTCTGCGCGACGTTCGCCTACTTGGCGTTCTTTCGATGCGCCCATCTGATCGGTCTACCCAAGCCCTACCCACATGCTAATGCTGTCCAGCTTCTAGTCACTCTTCGGGTATGTCTCATTTGTTGTACAGTGAAATTCGTTCAGACTGGTACTAGAGGGACAGGCCAAAATTACTGCAATAAACGAAATACCGGTTTAAGCGAAACCACTATTCATGAAATTCACTATAACAATTTATTTGTATCGCCTTCGACGGCGCTATACCACCATCTTGTCCGCTCATTCGCTCCTCACACTCAGCATAAACCACATATACTAAAAAACAGCAATGATCACATTTAATCAGCATACAAAGGGAAAAATAATATACTGTAGACCCTGACGGTACGACACGAAATATGTTTACATCAATGAGAAACGTTTCAGTGCATCGGCTTGTGCTTCGAAGTGGCCGATGCGAAGAATGCGAAGAAAGACGATAGCGAAAAGCGACGAAACATCGAGGTACCGAACACCATGCAAGCCTTTCTCTACTTGTACAACTTTGCCGGACTCTTTACAGGTTGGAAATGGTGTTCTTTATTTGAAGACTCGTTGGCTTTTGCTCTAGTTAAAAGTTACAGTGGAAATTCGGTTCGGTATTTAAATAACTGTTATTATTATTCGTCACGTTTGAGTAATGTTGTTCTTGATGAATCAAACATTTCTAACACCATTACAGCTCTATAGAGCGAGCGACAAGAAAAATGAATCAGTTTTTGAAAATAATAATAATTGCTGGGTTAATTTGAGTTCTTTCAGGTCCGTACTACTCGTACCAACTGCATTCAGACATGGTGGCGGGAAAGAACTTGACGAGAATACCTTTCTGGCACGAAGTCATTCCCAGACTGTTCCTTCTCTTTCTCTTCCTTCCCTTGCTTCTCTTCGTCTCCAACATGTTCCCCCTGGCGGTTTGTCATTATTTTTTGCCTATTGCAAACCAGAAGTTGCACGTACAAGCGCGATGACTTTTACAATGAGCGAATCATTGTGCATAAATACTGGCATATTTATGTCTAAATTGCAAAATTTTACCATTTTGCCACCCTTTAGCCATTTTGTATTAAACTTTTTTAATACACCACTTTAAAAAGAAACCATAACAAATTACCCAAAGCACTTGAGCTTTGTCACGCAAATGTCATCTTTTACGAGATCGAAAATGGCATGCTTTCAGTGATGACATGACAACTCGCGACACGACAATTCGCGACTTGATACTTTTGCGACAATTCGCGACACGACAGTTCGCGACATAGCGTAAAATCAATGCGACAATTCGCGACATAGGTAATGTCGCGAATTGTCGTGTCGCGAACTGTCGCAAAAATACTGTAGGGTTAGAAATATTCGGTGGTACTTAATTTCGGTGAAAGGCCCTGTGCGATCAATTCGGTGGTACTTAATTTCGGTGATTGACCAGTCTGACTCAGTGATACTGTTGGGTCAGAAATATTCGGTGGTACTTAATTTCGGTGGTCGTCCGAACCACCGAAATCACCGAAATTTAATACCACCGAATAATTTCTACCCCTACAGTATCATGTCGCGAATTGTCGTGTCGCGAGTTGTCCGTTTCCCCTTTCAGTACATGCACACGGATGCGTTCTTCGAGAACCACAGCTTCCTCTACCGGCTAATGTACATGTCGCCAGTGTTCGTATTTCTACGCATGCGCGTCTACTGCGCGTGGATGCTGTCCGAGTCGGCGTGCATCGCGAACGGCATCGGCGCGTACCCTGCGGAATCACGACCCGCCCCCGGTGCCGGCCCCACCGACCTCGACGCTTACAAGTGAGCGACTTTTAATTTTTCTGCCTCTACTAATTGTTTTACAGGTTTTCTCAGAAGTAATTAGACATATTTGGAAGTAACTTGACAGAAGGGATGCTTAGTTTCTTCTGAACAACCTATAGTTTAGAGTCGTAGTTAATTCCAGCAGTACTGATCGATGCGACTCGCTAAAATAAAAGCTGCGTGTATTACAGTAGATATTGGTTACAGTGGTTTCGCTTATAATGCTATTCGTATATTTTATTTTATTGTATCGGACCGGAACTTTAATTCTTTATACTTAATAGAAACAGTTGGAACGATTGATTTTCTTTTAGAATTCACGTAATTACCGTATGCACCATTAATTTTGCATTGAACATGCCAATGATTGCAGTCGAACGAAAGACGATGCTACAGAATGGTCGTACGAGGCGATCAAAAATCTGGACATTGGTCAGGTGGAGATGAGTGACGGCTTTCGTTCCGGGATGCGAGCCTGGAACCGCAGTGTTCAGTATTGGCTCGCGACATACGTCTATAAGCGAAGCCCTAAAGCTGCCAGGTACCCTCTTTCCTCTGTCTTGCCTGCGCGTAATTGTATTGCGTTGTAAATAAGTTAAATAGCGATTTTCTTTAATATTGTAAATTTACCTTCAAGACCTAATTTACGAGAATATATTATTAATATCAATTGAGGGACAAACTCACCTTTTGGAGCATTTTACTGCCGACGTTCAAACAAATCAGCTTCTATTAAAAATACGGTAGTCAACTTATATGGGCATAGATACAAAGTAGACTGTATTTCCATATAAGATCTTTCATCGTGATTCGTCACCTTTTCCATTTCGTCGTCTATGCATTCAATTAAAACGTTAGTTTGACGAAATAAAGTGCAAGATTGGCGAATTTGAATGCAAAAGTGACAAATTAATATGAAATACCCTGTAAAAACAAGACCGCCATAATTTCAGGATGCCGCTGACTATGCTTGTCTCCGCTTTCTGGCACGGCATTCATCCCGGCTACTATCTCTCCTTCCTTACCATCCCCTTATGCACTTACGCCGAAGACCTGATATTCAGCGTTTTCCCGAAGGGTACAGACGGTCGTCGCAATAAGACATTCCAAGTTGTATGGTGGTTTATACGAATGCGAGGCTTCGAGTATATGGCGATGGGATTCTTGCTGTTGTCCTTTGAGAGCACTTGGCGGTACTGGTCGTCGATTTACTTCTGTTGTCATGTGGTTGCCATTTTTGCCATTATTTTTGCTCTTGTGATGAAGCAAGTGGTGAGGAGGTAGATATGATTGGAATTGCGAACGACTTCTGCGACGGTGAATGATCATGATCAACGTTGGGTTCGGGGATAGGGTACCCCCCCCCCACGTGACCAAATCGCTTACAGAGCAGCCTTGTAGCAGTTTGGTCTTGACACGATCATTGCTTGATCAGCATAAAATGTTAAACAGCAACGTGCTGCTACGTGACGCCCCGTCACACGATTTGGTCACGTGGGGGGTACCTTGTCCAAACACGTTAACGTTATTCGTTGTTGTTGCTTTGTTATTGTGCGTTTCCGTCGCGTCTAGAAGCACCAGTTTCGCGACCACATTTGGGGTAAATTCAATGATAGAGATGGTGTATTGTATTGTGAATGTAAATATCTTATTTGGATATTGTAGAAGTGCGTGAATTTCAGCTTCTTGAATTGGGAATATTAGCTTCTTAAAATGAGAACTTTATATGAATGAAGATATCTACGGCTTTCACCTATTAATATCATTAATATTCAACTTTTGAATATTTTTTTCTGTGTACTGAATAAGCATTGTAATCGTACGGCATGCCGACATTTTTTCGATATTCTTCGCCATCATGCTGCTAGAATTTATAAAGTTTGTAAGTGATATTGTTATTTAGTTAATGTCGTTGATTATTGTTGCAGTCTGATGTAGTACATAATGTTTGGCGTTAACGGCGTATAGAATTCGGTTAACGTATTGCTGATTGTCTCTTGATTGCATATATTTATAATGCTAGAGTAAGACTGAGACGGCGTGATTTGCAGTGCGAACTGTCTGGAATAGATGATGGGATAGTTTCAGTGGCTCTCGATTATGACCATTTATGGCCATAAACCAGCAGCTTAGGGTGTAGTCGCCCTTCAAATTTTTTGTCAAGGTTGCGTTTTACGTGCCATTGTGTCTGAATAAAAGTGAGCATCTTTTGTTGGAGAAACGTGGGTGCCTTTACTGAAAAAATGCGATTACAAGATGAAGTGGTTTAAGTCTTTTGACAGCGCGATATCTAGGCGCCTGATTCAAAAACACTACAATTCATAATAAAGTGCATTTGTAGAGCAACGCGCTAGATTGTTTTGTTTCGAAAAGTAATTGGAAAAATTAGAGTTTCATTGTGCCGTTGGCGTCGCGTGCAGGCCCAGCGAGTATATATGCTGGATCATCAACGTTCGAAGAGCGACGAGCTTTGGTAACAGCGCCTCCGACATCCTAAAAAAAGTAAAAAAATTATTAAAGTAAGGCGTACATTAAAATATACAATATTAACTGTAAAGCAACACTTTAGTAAAAATTATGTTTTGTTCTTTTTTTAGCAGTCAAATAATAAATTACTTGGTTAAAAAATCTTGGTTAAATCCAAATATTTCAAGTATGTTCGACTTTTGATTTGCCCTCAAAATATGGCCAGCAATTGCCTTTAACGCGACAAACTGCAAATTTCCCACAGCATACGACAATACTCGTACATATACAAGGAACAAAAAAGTCTCCTAGCTATAGTATTGTGGAGTAAATGGATTTTTTGGCCAAGGGCCCATATTGAAGGGCTCACTCAGGACTTCCTTTGAGTTTGTCTCAGGTAAACTTTAAAACACTTAATGCCGTTTTAAAAATAGTAAAATACAAACTGCTAAGCGACGTTTCAGTAGATTGCGCTTTTCCTCACGAAAATTGTTCATTTTTTCTTCGCGCAGCTCTTTTTCGGTTTTGTACTCTTCCTCCTGCAAACGGTAACTATAACATGCTATGAAAACGGTGCAAAGGTCAAGTTAATCAATCAATAACTTGTCATTTTTCTATGTTAAGCAAGATTCATATACTATTGCAACAGCGGTACAGCAGAACTGCAAGCGCAGTAATTGGTCACAAACTGGGAAATAACCGTTTTGAAGTTTCGAGGGATATTTATTTTCAAATGGCACACACCTGACTATGGGTCACAAACTCAGAGTCTGCTAAACTATTCAGCTGTAAAAGACACGTCATTTAATTGCTGGTTATCCGGAATAAGATATTCAAGAAGACATTGCTCATACGATACCATAACAAATGGTACGTAGACAATACGCCTCAATTACGGATTGCGCTATAATACGGCCATACGCTCATACACAAGATGCTGTGAAAATCAACGCATCGGCGTGTGGCGCAATACAAAACAATCCGAAAAGTGAAATATATCATCCTCGTACGTAGCAAATTCACTTAAACTTCAAGTCACATACCGTACGGCGGCGGCGAACAACAAATGCTCGCTTGGTTTTATCGGTTCCGATCGGTCGAGAGTATTTGAGGAGAGCAATAAGGCGGTCGCGCGGTTTCAAATTCTGCTCCAGCATGAGAATAACCTTGGCCCACTGCAAAAAAATGAATTTGCAAATTGTAACAAAAAGTACTCCAAAAACTCGTCCCATTGAATATTTTGTACCAAATTTTACTATCATTGAAGGAGCATATTTTCGAGTTTAAAAGTTTTGTTTAGCAAAAAATGGCTTCAAAAATCTAGCCATTTTTTGTCAGGAGAGCGTCATTAGCGCGAAAAATAATAAAATTGCAAGTGAAATTCAAAAATTGCTAATGGGCGGTTTTTCAATTATTTTCAGTTACCGGATGCTAAATAAATATGGGAATCTAATCAGTTTCATTTGTACAAACCAATAACAAACATCATAAGCAGCGGTAAAAAGACGAAATACTATGCAAAATTATAATTTCAACTTGGTGAATCAATTCAGTTTGACTATTTCAACATTGCAAAGAAGCCTCAAGGCAAAAATTAGGCACCTGTCGCTTCCATTCCATTTGCGTCTGAGCAATCTCTTCATAGGTGCGAGCCATCATTGCGATCAGCAGGTTCAACAATAGAATCGTAACCAGTAATTCGTAGAGGATGAACATTAGCTAAACATAACTTTTTAAAGATCTACTTTGTTTATTGCACCTGGATGAGTAGATGCTTCAGACAATCGCCGTCGTACGTCGACGATATCCCATAATTTATGTCCTGTGTCGTTGAAACTAAACTCCACACGCAATAATTTTGGTGAAATCGTGTGTGATAGTAAGAATAAACATAGGATTAAATGGATAGCTCTAACGTTTATTGTAGCGAAATCCCCTCATTCCATGAATGTCCACAACGGGATTTTACCTTGCCAAGGTTGGCCATAGATGGACTTGACTGCTGGCAGGCGTTCAGATTGGCGTAAAGTCCGGTGAATTCGCCAAGGCTCATAATAAACATACGAAGCATCGCCTCCATAGGATATTCGAGAATATTCGTGAAACCGTCATCAACACCCGTGCTATTTTTCGTTTCATAGTGTGCTCGTTCGCACGACAGGAATATAACGAAGAATGCTGAAAATTGCCTTTTTTTTATCAGCCAAACATTTAAATCGAAACGGGCATATAAATAACAATTATAAGACTATTTATAGGGTCGTCTATTTGGCAACGGTCTTTCTCTGTGCAATACCAAGAGAATATTCCCAAAAGTTGTTAATGTCAGTATCAGTGCAGCAAAGACTGAATTATTAGGAAAACACTCGTGCTTTTTTGTTTTGTGCCTTACATTATGCATTTTCCACAAGTTCCCTAATTTAATTACTAATATTGCTTGCCTACAGAATAAGCACGCATTTTTTTAACCGTACATTGTGAAAATCCGACAACGAAAACGCCGTAAATGATGAAGAATCGAACCATATCTCCAGCAATAATTTTGTAAACCATCAGTACAAATGGTCCGACGAACTTAAGTCCTCTGCAATATAATCAAGATTTACATCACGCCGTATTTCGATTATCCTAATAGAAGTTTACATTGCTTGTTCCTCAGAGCAGGTCCCAGGGTATGAATAAGGAGTTGAATTGAATTGAATTGGAACTGTTATCATCACTAATGTCTTGATAAATTATGGGGGAAACGCTGTGACTGGTCAAATTTGATGTGAGCATGAAGAATTGCGCCACGTACATTCCAACTGACCAACCACCACGCTTCTCGCTAACGCATTCGCAAATTGTGAAGAAGTAACCTGATTAGTCTCAATCGTTCATACTCATACGTCAGGCGTGAAGCTGAAAAGTCAACAGAGTGACGTGGGAATCCACCGTCATCCTTTAACATAAAAGGGGAAATTTCGAAAACCCTGGGATTCCTCTCTTCTGGCTCCTCACAGCTTCGTTCCTGCTCTTTGTATTTCATTGTCCGTTCCTGAATCACTGTTACTATTGGCTTACCGACAGTAATACAGAAAATGGATTGAGCAACAGATAACCGCCAATATTGCCATAATATTTTCAATATGTAGACAAATCTCGCTAATACCACAGCCGAGACGAAATGGTATCATGAAAATGACGACGATCAATGACAGCTTGTACAAACATTTGGCCGGGAAACCGCTCTGAAAGAATCTGACATCAAGAAATCTGTGACGACGAATACTTTTAAGTTTTGCTTCGTTTACAGTTTTAGGAAACTTGTTGCTAAAGCAGCATACATTCTTTGTCATATGTAAATGATAGCAACGATAAGGAGAGATAGTGAATATCAAAATAAGGTACACAGATTGTAAAATCATCAGCCAGTGCACTTCAGGCGCGACAAATCTGAATGCGCGATTTGGAATGGTATATTGTTACAAGGAGATATTACGAATATTTTGCTTCATGTTAAACGTAAACCGTGATAAAGAGCAATCAGGATGTAAATTATGTTCCAGAAACTAGCACTAAACCCTGAAAGAGCTCATCTGAGACCAAAAAGCAATGAAGCAGGTAGGGAAGCATGACTGTTTAATATGCGCATTAATTATATGGCAAACTCACCAAAGTTTTCCACCATCGTTTGTGCCCGTTTCGCTGAATATCGATAAGTTCCTGGCCAAGTTGAAAGATGACGGCAAGTATTGTAATCGGTTCACAGATCATGCGAATCTGAAAACAAAACTCAGAAGGTCAGAGGAACGGCCTGCTCAAGACCACTACTTCAACATGGACAGGTTGTCGTGGAAAATGTTATCCCATGCTTCTGGTTTCTTTAGCCATACGACTAGGGTAAATCTTTGAAGCATTTCATCTCTCTCTCCCTTAGGAACAGAAGAACAATCACACTGAGATCTGTCTTTAACTGTACCTTTTCTGGCGCACTCATAACATGATTCAGTATCACCAAGCAGAGCATTGTGACGTAACTACTACTTTTTGAATTCATTTCCTACACCTCATGTTATGCATATCAACTGTAAACGCGAATATTTTCCGTTTGATTAACAGCTCATCAGACCGCGAAATGCTATCAAAGATAAAAGAAGCTGTTATTTATAGAAAAAGTTACGCATACACTAATTTATAGTCGCTCAATGAAATCAATAAATAATTTATTTAATTTATTCATAAAATTAACATGGAATAAATTGCAATCGTAACTATATCAAAAACATTACTCACAGTGCCACCCCAGTAAAAGCCGCCTTCATCAGCTCCGTTCGCATAGTTCCACAATAAGCATTTGTCTTGTTGGAAATATCCTGTTGGCTGACCCATGTAGCCCATGCTGCTGTTATTTGTTTGATTAAAAGCGTCGTCGTCATAACTGTCGTCATCAGTTGGAGACATGGTTGATTTTATCTTGGAAAACTGATCTGGGAACAGAGAGCCTATAATTTGCACATTGTAATCAAAATAACGAAGTAGACTACCTAGAGTGGAATCGCACGCACGGTCACTTAAACTAATGTAAAATGCTGTCAAGTAAGCGAGCCATCGTACTGGTGAGGGAAGTGAATACGAAGATAAGGCCGAGATAATACTGGATTTTCACAACCGTGACCTTCACAATGCGACTTCGCTGCACTACCGAGTGCAAACCCAATCGTGTCCAAAAGCGCATATTTCGCTAATTCGAATTATTGTAAGTGTGAGCAATCTGCACCAAGTGATGGCAATGCGAATCAGCTCAAAGTGCAACTATGTTGCTCCGTGAACAGGGCCCTATTTCACGAACGCTCAGAATCGGAAACCTGTGATAATTTGGCTGAGTAGCGCATATCAGCCGTATATCACCTGGTATCAACAGTATGAGACTCAGCCGACTTATCACAGATTTCCGATTCTGACCGTTCGTGAAATAGGGCCCAGCTGTACCCCGCATTTACAGCGTAAAGTTGACAGGAGATCAGAACTGATGTGAAAAATTCAAATTACCGAATTCACTTTCATTTGTGATATTCGGCGGAACTAAGTCGATGGTGAATGGTCGATTGAGAAATGCTGCGATGAAGATGAGGTAGTATGCGCAAAATGTGGCGAGAGACAAGAACAGCCTAAAATTTGTCACAGTGCATGGCAACTATTGGAATCATGTTTCAAAAACTGTGTTAGCAAAGGTTTTAAAATGTCACACTTCATTATAACTATGGATAAATCTGATTCATATATTTCAAAAATTCATTTTTTTTACTCCCAGCGTAAAATCGATGTTTTTAGAACACCAGTAAATTTGCGCATATTGAATATTCAGACTGTAACGGTCAACCAACCTCTAATGCAAAACTTCATTACCTATTGCGCGCAAAAGCTTTCCACTTTTCCTCAAGAAGGTCTTCCATCAGGCCGTCGAGTAGATCCAAATGGTCTCCAGTTTCCTAAAAATACTATAGTATAAAACGGACCTCTTGCTATAGATGCGTCGGTCCAGGATTTTTGAGGTCGGTCCCGGTCCCGGTCCGGTCCAAGGTTCTGTTGGGTCGGTCCCGGTCCCGGTCCGGTCCAAGGCTCGGGGGGGTCGGTCCGGTCCCGGTCCGGTCCAAAGCTCAGTGAGGTCGGTCCCGGTCCCGGTCCGGTCCAGCACCAAATACCGCGGTCCAGCACCAAGTACCGCGGTCCAGCACTAAATACCGTCGGTCCACTGTCCAATACCGTCGGTCCACGGTCCGATCCGTCGACCTTTTTTTGCAAATTTTTCCATGTAGCGCAACCCTGGACCGGACCGAGTTATGCTCGGTCCAAGCTACTCGGTCCGGTCCAAAGCTCGGTCCACGGAAAAACAGGTCGGTCCCGGTCCGGTCCGGTGCACCGAGTGCCAAAAGTGCTCGGTGCACCGAGTAATTCGGTACTCGGTCCAGTGGACCGACGCATCTATACCTCTTGCTGCTAGAACGCTGTAATGAAGCGATATCAAAAGGATATGCAAATGACGGCAAATGTTGCTGAGTTTATGAAGCATTTCCGCCTACAGACTAATGCTTTTTGCCATTTTTCTGCTTTTATCTTATTACCTTACGTTTAGCCCTGCATCAGGGCGTGTATCTAAAAGATAAATGCGAGTACTCACCCCGTATGTAATTAAAGACAACGCCGAGTCTTGATTGAGCTGGCCGGTTTGTTGGTCGATAGAATCGATTTTGGCTAGGGGGTACGCTGAACAGACCACATCACCATAGGTCCAGAGAATGTCTCGTTCAAAGGCGAGAATTTGCTCGAACATCTAAAATATGTATGAAAATGGTTTAAAAAAGCGAATGCCTGCGAGAAAAAATTTGCTACCTTTTTCTTGCCTAGTTTTGCGGCCATCGTAAGAGGAGTTAGATTTTGATTGTTGCTAATTTGCAATTTGGCACCGAGACGATAAGCCAAATCGAACATATCCTGAAATGGAAAATTTTAGCAGCACATTATTGCAACCTGTCCCCATTACAGTACGTGTCCTATTGTATTTAAGATGTAAAGATCGGCAAGCGAGCTTAATGACGAGAAGATTAAACTTGATGAAAATTCCAGAGTGCTTGTGACACTTATGCGTATTTTAAAAATTCTTATATTCATCTTAACCTTTTTTGCTTTCAGATTTTTAAGCTACCGAACTTTAATCAGGGTAGGCATGAAGACTTATTTCGGCTTGAGACCGAACCATCATCAATCAACTGAGCCGTTTAACTAAAAAGCGCTTTTACAGTCAGATCTACGTCATGAAGTTTAAGTCATCTTGAGCAGCAAAATATTTGTCTATAAATCGTCGGAGACGGCAGTCGGTCTCCGGAAATCGGAAGGGGCGCTCCCGGTCCCATTACTGTCATGGATACTTACCGACAGTTCGTGAATAACAAGCAGATGAAGCACGGAGTTGCCATTTGTATCGCGCATATTGGGATCGGCTTTTCGAGCGCGCAGCAGACGAAAGCAGTCTTCTTGATTCGTGCACGCTGCGAACGATAACGGATATTCGCCCCAGTACATGCGTCTGAAAACATTAGTTTGATCGTCCCGTCACATCTGCGATGAAAAAAGAGTCAAGCTCGAGCTATCATATAGTGACGGATAGACATACAAACAGGCGCATTGGAGTAGAACGACTACGCAAACTGAAACAATGACACATACTATTTTCATTTTATAAGCACACTTTCCAAATTTAAGAATACATTTTCCATATCAAGAAGGACACGTTTATGTGAGATCAATCAAGTGATTTGTGAAATATCCTTAAAATGGAAACGGTAAACATACCCGTCATATTGGGTCTTCATATTCATATCGACCCATTCGTGTTCGAGAGAGTCCGCACGCGATGCTTTCTGGTCGTCCGGACAGAAGAAAGCTCCGTAGCAACGCTGATGTATGTCAGCGCCATTTTGCAACAGAAAGTGAACCATCTCGGGATCTTCGTTTACAATAGCTTGATGCAACGGCGAAAGGCCTGGAATCAAGCATATTACAGAACATAACAAAAATACTGGAGGTAACATCTATTATTTTACAGTCGAAATTGCTAATAACGGCGTCACTTATAACTGTAAATTGCTTATACCGATCAAAGTGTAGCGGTCTCCCATTTAACGGTTTAAAGGATTTCCACTGTATATCTTTGACAAGAAAGTGATGATTACGATGTGACCTGATTTTAATCATTAATGATACTATTTGGTCCTTCACTGATCAAGCTGTATAGAAATCGCGTTCATTCGCCTCATTTTTAGGTACCAGCGAATCGCATCCTCGAACAAGTACCGACTGAGGACTGTGAAATCCTATTTCAGCGAATATTAGCGGGCAAATGAAGCTCTAATAAGCTTTCACTCTTGATATGAGAATTAGAGGCAAATTAAAATTGGTCTGCTACTCTGGTACACTCTGCACAACAAATCACCAACCGTAATAGTCCTCGGAGATGAAAATATCGTTGATCAGTTTGGGATAAGTTATTACAAGCTTCTTCGCAAGGTCGTTATGAACGGCCGTTGCCTGCAGGAGGCAAGTTCCTAACAGCCCTTCACCCATTGCTCCTGAAAATCAGGACATCAAATGCACATATTGTATCTTTGTTCTCAACAATCCAGAAGCTAGTGAGGCATGGGGGATGCTACACATCTCCTTAAACTTGTTTGATTTCTGGAAAGAAATTAGTGCTAGCAAACAGACTCGAATGGAAATTTTCGAATTAACAACTGACGAAATCGGCTTTTTTTTGATATGAACGTTCAAGGAGTGCGCAGCTCCGGGATGAGTTTGCGAATATCGTACCTCTTTGAGATAATTCCCAGGCTAGCTCGCGATACTTTGATCCACCCTTGCCGCCTTTTCCTCCACCGTCCAGCAGTTTCAATGCTGAAAATGCAGTTTTACTTTATTAGAAGAAATGATTAACGTAATATATTTTTCAACCCCACATTTACAGTGTTATTTAATTATTCTATTTCTTTTTCAAATTTTGACACCATCGAGCATGGAAACAAAGTTATGAAACGCGCGGAACACGGCTTAAAACGGTTAAAAGAAAGTTGGCCAACTGAAATTTTCGAACCAACCTCAAGTAACGGATGTATACAATTCAGAGAAAGAAATACGCTGCATTACTTATATTAAGTTGTCTTTATGATGATTGATAGGAAATTTCGTTACCTTTCTTGAGATCGCCCTGATTTTCGCCTTCCTGATTAAAATCGTCTAGAATATTTGGGCCGCTCTTTCCTTTGCCTTTCTTTCTTCGCAACGCTCCGAGCATTGCGTTTCGTTCCTGATTGCGAAGTTTGACTAGTTCGGAGACAGCCATCACTTTGCCCTTCCCTCCATTGTACAGAAATATTTTCACCTGAAATTATGAAGCCATTTTGAATGTTGCTGTTTCGCATTCACTTGACAATACTCTTTCGGAAAAGTTTTCTTATTCCATATTTGTCGGAATGAAAGTACTTTCTCTTAGCCACGATCATGATTTTGATGAGTTCTTGGAGGTGCTAACGCACATTATATCTTGTAAGAGTTTTATTACGATGATAGTACTTTTAGACACAATACAGTTTATTAGATAGGCGTCCCAGCCAAAATAGTATGTAATGTTCATCAAAATTAGCAAAATGCTTCTGTGAGCCAGGGAACTCCACAAAATATAAGAAACAGACTGATCCGGTAGCAATACTATTCATTAAAGTATCTTTTAAAAAGGCATAGCTTTCTCCACCATCATCATGGTCCCCTCCTTTCGTTCAACCAACCTTCGTCTCAAGCAGTCCATCGAGTACACTATGGTCTCCCGTCTGTTTGGTATACTTCATCCACGGGAGCAACTCTCCTCCTCCATGCATGTCAACCAACTTGTAAAGCTGCTGCACATCACTGTCTTCCTGCAGGCGTTTCATGCCAGAAATCACTTGTGGTTGATTGGATTTTGTATTTCCCATGTTCAGTACTAAACGAGTCGCTGTTCGAAAGTTCATGTCCAGTAAAAGGGACACATTCATTGTGGTAAGTCGTTTTGATGATCAGTTGATGACAAGAAGCACATTCCAGAAGTAGCCACGGGATAAGGGGGAACATCAGCAGTGGTATGGAAGAGAAAAAAATCACTTATTTCATGTATTCCTGCGAGATTTAGAAGAGCCTCGAAAACGATTTATTGTTGGTAGTTCAGAGCTAGGCATCGGTCGGCAATGGGTGGGAGGGGGCGGAAGGGGTGCAGGTAAGCCGTGCTTTATTATCGAAGCATCCCGACATAGTCGCCAAATTTGTGAAGCAACTCTATTATATCATTCTGGCAAATACCGCCATATACCCCAATGAATTTGTTTGAGGCAGCCCCGAGATACCCCAGAAGGCGGGCGGTTAACATTCCAAATTGGCATCAGATTGGCGTCAGATCCAATATGATGGAGCATAAACTTTAAAATTTCCTTTCACCGCTTAGTGAACAAAGGATTCTTTTTACGCCTTTGATTTGTTCGCAGAATTTATGACGCCACTGGGGGGTTACGTATTCTTTGTACCCGCACCCACCTCTAATGTAACTGCACTCGCTTTCAGATCATATTTCACTCTTTTATATGTTAAGTAAAAGTAGGCGTTTCTGAGATACCTTCCTTCCTCCCGAAGTTCTTAAGGTGTCAATTTTTCTCTTGCACTGCACTACGGAGTGAAAGTAACTCGGCAGTAACCAGATTTTAGAAGCGCTCCTCGCAAAACGCAATTAAGATGCTTTGAAAAATTAAGAATGAATATCGGGGGTTTGATACCGGTGAATTATTCTCTCTACAAAACCTCGACGAGAGCTATTCCTGAGAGTATGCCGGTTGCGGACCCGTGGCTCGTTCTGATGCAGAAGCAGTGTTATACAATAACTGAAATAAAGACTGGTGCAGTCACAAACTTACATTAGCGTCGGCTTTCGATATTTTGTCATTCGATTCTTGACACCGTCGAGTCGAACAAAGTGCTGGGCAAACAAATGCGATTAGGTGTAGCCTTCAGTTCTTCGTCGTTCAGAGTGAGCTTCTGTAAGCTGCTGAGTTAATCGATGCAGTCGCGTTGATGATTGCTGTCGAAAACTGGGACCATCTGCTTGCTTTCGCACGAATCCATTACATTTTCAATTGGTTGCCATGCAAACCGCCGGCCAATAGCACCTGTCGATGGTCGGCTCTGTTTGGGCTCTGTTTGCGCAGTGGATAAACTTTTTAGTTATTGGGGAGAAAGTGCACTGATCAAGCTTAAAGTTTGAGAATGCTAAGAAGATTCTGAAAAGGTTCTTGTTGAGGCAGGCAGCATTACAGCTTATCATTCTATCTCGAGCTCTTCCAGGCGAATTTGACATACGTGTCGCCTATCGTCAATGCTATCGTGCCTCGGAGGCCTATTTCGTAAAACAGTCGCAAATGCAAAACTGCGAAATCGCAAAATTGTCAGCATGGTGATTGATCGGAAAACCAGAAAGAACTGAACCGAGAAATTTTGTAATAGTTTTATTGTAGGCTACCCTTTATTTCTTGAAACTTTTACAATTACTGTCACTGCATTTTTCGCAATTGTAATTGGAACAGTAATAATTATACATCGCGAAATATGGCTCGCATCAGGCCGTTGGAGTTAGGTGAAAATTTTCTTCCCATGCGGCATTTACCCAGTGACACAGTGCGGAAATGATCTAATCGCAACGTCAAACTTTAACCTAGTTGTTATTTCACACTTCATAGCAGCAACGATAACGGGAGCAAAACAGAAACTGCGGGCATGCAGTGGGTATTTAGGTCACAAAATAAGCGATCTTAAGATTAATCGCCAGATCTGTGCAGCGGATAATAAATTTATCGCCAGTACACTGCAACCGTAAGTAGGTCGCCGCCGCACAATGTATCTTAGACTGGGCCCACGCGAGTAAAAAAGAAGCGTCAACCTCCGTCCGGTTGAGAAATCGAGTGCGGTCTACAGACTCCTCTTTCCGCACTCCCATCCTGCCCTCTTTGATGATGCGATTTCATCCCTTTCGTTGAGCCCCTCTCTTCCTGTCCTACTCCTTTCTTGCGAGCATTTCCTCTATCGTCTCCCTTTGCTCGCTGATTTTTATGTGAAATGAAATCAGTCTTACTTTTGCTATGTTTCGACTTTACAATCAGAGCTGTTCTGGGAGAAAGTGAACCGCTTTACAATCGATTATACCAAGAACACAACGATTTCCGGCAGAATGAGGTAAGCGAAATTCCGAAAAGTTTGCCGAGTAATACCGCGTTCATTGTGTCTTCAACTTTTTGCGGAAAAAAGCGACTGGTGGAAAGAAGACGCGGTCTCCAGTTCAAAAACGATAGTATATTATATTGTGACTTAAAGGCGAAGCCGCGGAGAAATAGCTTACGTTTTCGACATTGCCCAAGTTTTTGGCAGATTGTCATGATTTTCCGTATTTCTGTGTTGATTCCGTCAGTGTTCCGGCTGCTCCCAGATCGTTCGACTTTGCCCTCAGCTCTTCAGCGTTAGTTTCGCGCTGCCATAACGTATAGCATGAACGGTTTTGGCAGATAATGCGCACAATATCGCAAATGTTAACCGTTCGATCTTGACCAAAGACTTGAATGGCTCGGCGACGCATCTGATGATTTCTTAGCCGGCTTCATTTCGGCTCCAGAGTGCCGTTTTCTTTTTATGATTTCTATCTTTTTTAGACTTTGATCGTTCAAAACAATCCAAAGAAAATAGAGTCCGTTCACACTATTGGCTTCGTAATCGGGCACATTATCATTTTATGATATCCGGTAAAGTATCCCGCGCGATTGGGAAAGATCTCTTGGGGATGGGAGGGAACTACTTCACCCAGTAAACTCCTTCATCCCCGCCTCCTGTGGAGTAATATTCAGAAATATACAGAGTCTGCAAGTCAACTTATCAATATCTCGCTCTTAGACTTAGCACTGCCGCTTAAGAAACACCATATGACTCTTCAAAACTGCTTAATAATTAGGTCATTTAACGTCAAATATATTTAGGCAGAGCAATCAACGCAAGATGAACAAACGCCAGAGCTGCGAAGGTATTACGAGTGCTACGAAGTGGTGGAAAGCATCGACCCCAAGAGTAAAGATGGTTCATTGAAGGTGCGCAATGCGAAAAAAGTTTTCTCATCGTTATCAAAGCCGCCACCCGACTGGACCAATCTTTTTAAACCAGCGATTAAAAGAATAGATCCCCGACTTATTGCTCATAATCCTCAGATTCAATTCTATGGCGACAGCCGATATCAGCAAGTAAATATGCCTGTATCGAGCGGAGTACCTGAGTCGGAGAAATCGATCCTTGCTTCAAAAGAGAATGAACTATCGTCTAGAAGACGTCATCCTGGTTTAAGAAGGGTCGTACTTAAATCATGGACTGAACACTCTGAAGTATCACCGAGTGAAAATCTTGAAAACAAGCAAACTTTGCCTGAAACAAGACAATTACCGCCCAAACCAATTGAAACATCGCAAGCAAGCTTCATTCAGTCCGATTTACAAGAGCCACATCCTGAAGGATCAAACAATGTGCATCAAGAACCAACGCAAGCAACTCCTAGACCGATGATGAAAGTTTTGAACGAATTTGCTCACGATATGGCGTCGTACTTTTTCAAATCATCTACAACGGCACCTGTACGTATAGCCAAAAATGAGACGGAACATAACGATGAATCTGTGGCAAACTCTGTCCAGGAATTCAACCCGTCTGCTCTTAAGGAGCCAAGTGCACTGCCAACTCAAAATCCAGGAACTGCTCCTTCACAGATTCCGTTCGTCGACGAGGTAATGAGTTAATTTAATATTTCTATATCATTTCTATATCTATCTGTAAATTTTAAACTTTAAATACTTCAAAGGAATACGTTAGCGACAAAGATTTAAGTTAGGGCTAAGCTGAATTTCATTCTTAGGCAAGGGCGAAAATGGCAGTAAAAAGTGACGCAATTTTGTAAACAGTGATTATTTTTTTCTGGTTTTTAGGGCTAGAGCGCCGCCGTTTCCATGTAATTTAATGCAAATAACTATTGTAATTACTCAGAGTAGAAGCTCATAAGCTAGTATTGGGAAATCCTGTCAGACATGGAACTTATTAGATAATTCATTCTTTTATGACGACTTTTTTAAAGAACAAACGTGGATCAGCAGACCGCATGTTACACTAATTTTCTCAATAGCAGAAGTGAAAAAGCGGAGAAATGTTCACGTCATTTAACGCAATGGCAATAAGAATATACTTGCGCTCTGATAAGAAACTTGAAGGTAACTTTAGAGATAAAAGTTAATACTATTTCTCTTTAGGTGTTGGAAAAGACATTTCAACAAGAAGAAGTCGTTGTTGATCCGAGTGAAAGTCAAAGAGCAACTGCAAGTTACTTTCAAGGTACGACATCTTCGCTACCGGTACCAGTTGAAACACGGTCCGCAGTCCAGGACATTAGCGATCCACAGGCCATTCCTGACTTTGCCAAGACAGTAGTTCAAGATCTGACCACAGAAATGCCTCCACCTATTGCGACTTCAATGGCTATTCAGACGCACACAGGGACACAGGCTATTTCTAGTGGGGCATATTCAATGGTTCAAGAGCTTGGCTCGGAAAACCAATTGTCGAATGAAATCCTCTCAATGCCCAATCAAATCCCTCCGTTGGAACAGAAAGTCCCCGAAGATTTGAACGCTCAAGAGCAGTCAATAACTGGGCAGACTTTAAAAATGGCGGCGGAACAAGTGACATTGCCACCAGCGCAGGTCTTATTCGGACAAGTAGTCTGGAATCAGATTAAAGCCTTTAATCCACAGATACAAGCACCTAGCACTCTACCGGCAGTGATTCAAGAAAACCATGCTAACTTTTATGAATTCACTACCCATAGCACGCTAGTGCAAGGCCCAAGTGAAGGCGGTATAGGTTTAGCACAGCCTGCAACAGGACGAAGATGGGTACAAGGCTTGGATACCATTTCTTTTGGGACACAAGGAGTGCCAGAACCAAAGTCTATGCTAAAAAACAAAAATTGGAGCCAATATTCACAATCAGCCGTTGAGCAGCAGAGCTCAGTTTCTGATGACGCATCAACTTATCAGACTGCAGCACCTATACTTCAAGAATCTTCCATAGAAGGAATTGATTCTTCTTCAGAAGATGTTGCTGCGGAATTTTATGATGCAAACGATAACGATGGAGAGAGAAAGGTTGAGCAAAAAGAAGAAGAGAAAATAGCTGTTTTGTATCGCTCTTCAGGAGAATCAACTAAGAGTGGTGAAACAGTTGCACCTACCACTAGAATGACTTCTTTCGTCCAAGAAGGTTTATCAACCGATCAAATTATTGCAAGCAATCAGGAAGCTTCTGTTCAGTCTGCTCCTTTACAAGGCGGCAAATTCAGCACAATCGAAAAAGAAGTCAATTCTGCTCTGGAACAAGGCGAGAAATTGACACAGTTTATGCCTGTACCATTAATAACCTCCTTTTCCGTAGTGAAAAGCGCACCGCTACCAAAACTGTCTAATCAAGAAGTTGAAAAAGAACTCCTAGGCAGCGTCAACACTAATATTCCTAACGATGAGATATCGTTGGTGCCTTTTTCAAATGGAGGTGGTCGATTGAACACGCCTGATGCAACTACAGAGCAACCAGCCACAACCACTCCATCGCATGTGCCAAGACAGGTTGGCATAAATTTGGGCAGCCATAGGTATCGCCGTCCAATTGGAATGAATTCAAATCCGAATTTACCCGCACCTCGAGCTCGTCTTTCTCCCGAACTTCGAAAAGTATTAAATATGGAAACGGCACCAATGGATCCAGAGAAAAGTTCTACCTACCGCCTAGACCCTCAACAATGCTCGAAGCTCAGGAGACTTGCAAATGTCTACGGTATCACCGACGCTGCCGAATGGACAAAGAACAATTGCAACATTGCTCAGCTTTATTTTCCAAACGCATCTTGCGAACAGTTGAATCAGTATGTTGCTTCGTGCTATCGAATGATGTTATTATGAAAAGTGAATATTGCTCAGAGTAAAAGTGGCTTGATCATGAGAAATAAAGAGACGGTGAGTAAGGACGTGAAACGGTGGTACTTTGCCGCCAGATCCTTTACACCTAAATGAAGCATGCAAGCAGAAGTAGTAGAATAAATGATTGTTTTGCTCTCTATTTATGTGCTTTTATTCATATGAGTTTATTCGCATTTCAGTGTATTACATATGGGGCGCCCAATTTTTCAGTTCAATCCTGTTTTGACACTCTTCATGCTACGGCCTGCCACTGCGTGCTGTGTTGCCTCGTAATGGAGTCGCCGATGACGCACACATCGTTGACGATGGCGAAACCCAGCGAGCCAATGAAGTAGTCAATCTCGATCTTTGTCTTACAGTCATTCGAGCGCCACGTCCATTTGCGAACCGGTCGTTTTTGCATAATGAAACGATTGAACTGGTCCCGCGCCTCCAGCGAAGGCTCGTCAATGCGATGATTTCGGCTCTGATGTTGTAGAGCGCGTGTTGTAGCTCGATGAGACGGTCGACAGTGGCGAGATTCTGAACTTTGAGTGTCGCCACGAAGACTGGGTTGAGGGGAGGGGTGCGACTACGAAACCCTGCCTGTCGCATTGGCTTCTGCGTTTCGGAGCTTCACTCATTCTGCTAACTTGCGGTGACGGAGAAAAATCCTCGATCGACCGCTCGCCGAACGCAAAAATGATAGAAGTCCCTTTATTCATATGATACAGCAAATTTATTGAAAAACGCTCTCTTCTTTCGATTTTGGGTTACGACTGCAAAGGATACTGTGCAATTAAGCCTCGTATTGTCGAAGTAGCACACAGGCATACTAAATCTTTATGATTTACTCGTTTACCAGCATCGTTTAGTTCATGCAGATATGTTGAATGAGCTGAAAATCTCAGCCGGCTAACTCGGCTTCTTAAATTTATATTTTGAGTTTTAAGGTTGTGCTGTTATAACTGACGTCAATGTTGCTTCGCCTGCGCGCCGTTTGGTGACGTCACCATCACGCGGCGCGCTGGCACGAGTAACAGTGAGCACCCTGATCGATCAAGGCAAGGCGGTCGGTCGTTGTTGATGTTGATTGTACGTTAGCTTCGTGCAAGAATGTGGCGCCGTAGAATAGCTTGTTTATCGCTCCGGTGATTATTTCTTCTTACTCAGTGAACATTGTAAATACTACAAGTAAAATGTGCATAGTATATCCAAAAGTAGCAAGAGAATGTTGAATAATTGTCATGTCGTAAGCTTCAGTATGAAAAACCGAACAAGGCGCTGCAGCTAGAAGCACTAGCGTGAATATCACTCCGTAAATATAGAGTTTAATTGTAATATCTTATTAAGCACTTAGCGTATTGAAAAATAAATATTTATTCGGCTTTATGTATAGTCAAAAAGCAATTTGCATATACCAAATAGGTCCAAATAGAGACCCCAGGGGACTAATTTTTCGAATTGCCTATAGAGGAAGCTCTCTTTGGTCATGTATGGTAGATATTGTATAGTTGTTGCCTTGTGCAGTTTTGTAGAGCTCTATAGCATTATCATTTGCATCGATATTTCTCGGTAGCATTTAGTAATCTGTTGAATGATTTGCATCAAAGATATCAACACTTTGTCATTGCCAGAAAGGGGATAATTCGTCTTACTATTAGAGTGAAACTCGGTATTAGAGAGAATTGCACAATTAGGATGGCGTATTCATCAGAAAATCGCGTGATTTTGGCGACAGAGTGCAAATTATGAAATTTTCGAGGACATCAGAGGAAGCCTAGAAGCAATGGGTTAAAGGAAAGAAATAATGGTTGCATCATCGGTAGTCTCGCGAAATGATGCAATTACTAAGTCGCCACTGGACGATCGTCAATATCGCGCCATCGTGCTAGAAAATGGCCTTAAAGCTCTGCTCGTGTCGGATGAACATGCGGACAAATGCGCTGCAAGCCTGGACATCGCCGTTGGTAAAGAATTTCATTTAAATGCTGTTATTATATCTGCATGTATCCCTTAAGCAGCGGTCACAATGTAGCTGCATTTGCCGCCGGTTGCAATTTCCGCGCCGCTGAATATCACAATGCGGATTCAATTTTGCATAATTAACAGATAAAGTGGCGTCAAATTCAATATGCTGCGTGCTTGCCACTAATTATTTAATGACTTGAAACGATTCAAGCAATTATTATTGTTCTATTGGAATCAAAATTCGATTATATCATCGATCAGTGTCTACGAAATGATAGAGTTGCAATACAATGGAAACTGGATAGGTGCACATCGCTTAAGTGCAAAAAACCGGATACGTGCACATGGTTCGCAAGTGCTGTATTCAATATTTGCATGGAATTATGTCCGGATAAGTGCTCAAAGTTTTGCTACCGGAGCAATGTGCATTTAAGCGTTTTTCACTGTTTTTCGCTCAAAACCGCATAAAAACGAAAAATGCAGCCGGCTGCAAGATTCAAACGGGCTCGATTCTTGCAGCAGAGCTGCAAAAAAACGCCGCATTGTGACAGCTCGGCGACATTTTGAAAAGTGACTAACACCAGGACGGCAATTTTACCATTCCATGCAAAAAATAGAAAATCGACGACGTGCGCAGCCACTCGTTGCTTAACCGCTCCAATGTTTTGCATTGGCGGTTACGGTCTCGGTCTCTCAAGGTCTCGCGGGGAAGGTAAATTGCCGTCCTGGTGTTAGGCGCTTGTTTGTGGCATAAGTAGAACTAATTTCATTAATATTAGAAGCATCACTCAAACAGCTCATTTCGAAGCAAAATAAAACATTAAACGTATAAAGAGACGTAATTTTTGCCGCATACTTATCAAATTTCATATACTTTATGTAAAATTAATACTAAAACCTGCTGTTACTTTAAAAGTAGAGCAACATGTGGTTACATAAAGTAGAGAGAGCACCTTTGAAATACGGTCCAGCCGCCACCATCGGTTTCCATATCGCAGTATGCGTAGAAAGCTGGTATACCGGGCGGACTTATCAGATACACTCCGCTTGAAAGGTTGCTATATGTCTGATGCAGTTCATGGCAATCTTTTGCAGTGTAGTTGAAATTTTCGCCTGAAATGGTATTTCTGTCAATTAGCGATATGCAAATTAACATTACAGTTCTTATATTACATCATTCGGGCCAATTCGTGAACTGCTTCTAACAATCAGCGCGCGTCCTAATGAGCATGTCTTAAGTTTCTTGCGTTAAGTAGCGCTTCAAATAATGTGAAATATTATGTGCGATGCATTCATTTGGCACCGCATTCGCGTTCGCTTGATCATTGCTCATTATCAATCTATCGTCTAATTTCGATTGTAGACAGAAAGGACAGTACGCAGTGCCTGTCTCTTACTACTCGTGAATGGGCCTGTTAGCTCAGCAGGGAAGGAATAAATACGACAACTACTGTTCGCCGTTCCCCTTCGATCCAGGCATACAGGATTTAGGAAACGATGCAATAGCTTAGATTTTTCACTGCATAGGGTAGAGATAAAATGAGTGCTATTTTCAACTTACCGTACACTAGACTTCGTAGCATCATACGAGACTGTATTGGGTTAATATAAACCATGAAACCATTGTGCCAACGAAATCCATTTCCCCAATACGTCGGCACATACTTGCCATTAAGAGAAGCATCAGCACAATCACTATTCAACCACCATCCGCTGAAAGCTTACCAAATTAAAGTTCTAGAGATAACTGCAATATTACCCTAATTCGTCAATAGAAAAACAAGTAGGATCGGCGCCGTGATTCGCATCCACTGTCGCAAATTTAAAAGCATTTGACGCAAAAATGCCATTTTGGACTGAAGTAATTGCATTGCCTGTGTAGTTAGGGGACACGTGTAGAGTGTAGAAATCTGCTTCATCGTCGATCTAAAAGAATACTATGCATAGCCGATACTGCGTGGAGCTGATAACCAGCAAAAGGCGGTCATTAAATTTTTCGCAAATCTATCAGAACAGATTCTTTGTCATCAAATAATATCAAAAGCTAGTATTTCTTATTTACAGCTTCCATTTGCCTCCCCAGTAGAATATCTTTTCGCTTATTCGATACCTTAAAGAAGTCAAGTAGTTTTCTTTGATTTCAGTACCACATCGTAAAGTTTAAAGTACGTGAATAAATTTGCAAAGGAACGAATATCCAATAACATAAATATGCTGTAGAAGTAATAAAACACACAGTTGGTTGGCTAAAAATTACTTAAGCTAATAATGTCTCTGATTGTTAATCAAGTTCGATATATCCATATATTTTTCAATAAAACATTAATATATAGGAATTAATCACCGACTACCATAGATAAATCTGTAATGATGAGATATTAAGACTGCAAGACTTCATTTCAAAAGAATAATAAATCAAGAAGAGTGAAGAGATAATAATGAAAATTCTGTATCCAAATCTGACTCTGCGTCAAAAATATACAAATTTTAGTAGTATATGACTGATAGAATGTATGAATATTACAATCTTAGAAACGCACGTAGTAACAGAATCTCTTATTTTAATCTCTTAAAAACTGTACCTTCTCAGAAGGCAAAAGCTATGCTTAAACGAAGAAAGAATGTAAATTTTCAATTTGCTTTAGTATCAAAGCAGTTAGTTCACTACTTACAAAGAAATTGATGTGCTTTACAAACCAGTATCCATTTGGATAGTTTGAACGGGTTTTAGTCGGATTCCGATCGCCCCAAAAGTCTATCCGCAACTCGACATTCGAATCTTTGGTAGTCAGAATATGAATGATATCATTTCCTAGCCATAAATTGTTCTCCAGTCCATCATTGAATCCAACTTTATAATCATTCCATGTTTTATTGTAGAACGAAAGGTTACCATCATTGCGTCTAAAACCAGGGATGTTTATTGCAATAATTTCGCTCTGGAGCAAGTAAGGGAGCATATGCAGAGAAAGTGTTATTAATTGTGAAAATAATTATAGTCTAACAGCTTATTTTGAAGGAAAAAAAATAAAACGTAGAAGAGACGCAGTTGCCACCGCAAGCTTTTCAAATTATTAACCTTTATCCAAAATCAACACACAATTCAGTCATTTCTACAAAAACAGAGACACATTTCAAATATCAATAGAGTAATATAAATACCTTTGAAATACGGTCCAGCCACCACCATCGGTCGTCATGTCGCAGTAGACGTTGAACGATCCTCTGCCATCTGGATTTATGGAATATATCCCATCGGTACGTACTTCTTCGTGAACGAACCAATCCTTGCAGTCCGTCATGGTCTTTAAAGGGGGAGTGGATGTTGCGGTCGCTGAAGGCAGAATAGTAAGAGCAAAATTTTATTACCCAACCCGAAGAGATACAGTATTATTATGCCTATCTGCGTGCTTCATAGCTTTAGTCATGAGTTGATTAAATCAGGTTAAGATAAAGTCATGAAGGGTGTAAGAGAAGATTTCAATCAGCCCTCTCAAATATCAGCAATATTATCCTCGATTTCAAGGTCACATAGGCACCGTCATGGATATGAAAACAATACTGAATCTTCCAAGCTTCTCTCATACTAGTCGAATCCTTTGCTCATCGTACGTGGATGTATAAGAAAAAACCATTTTCTGAATTATTTTTGGTTAGCTTCACGAGATTTTTCGCAAGAATTCTTTTATATCGGCTTTTAAAAAAGAAACACATACTCATGATGATTACTGCTGCGATGATTGCAGCAAAAATGAAAAATAGAACTGTGCTGAGTAAAATAATGTTCCGTCGATATTTCCTGGTGAAACAATTTTGTTGATTTTTCTCTACAAGTATTGGATTGTCGTTGTCATCATTTGCCTGCGCGGACAAATTTCCTTTCTTGTGTCTTAAAATAGTCGCGATTTTGGAAAAATTATATGATTTAATTCATACAAAGAAAATGTACCGTCTGGCGGCGCAAAAAAGTTAATGAATAGAGCAAATGAAAAATATTGTTACATGCGAATCAGCCTTTTTAATTAAAAATTTTTGAGATGAAAAATGATTTTTTGAATCGTTTAAAAGGTTTGCATTACAAGATTTCTTAGTGAAGTATTGTCCATTGCAAATTCTTGTTCAAAACTTTAGTGGGGTTTTCTAATGCGTTGCAGGACTGAATTTCAGTCAGAATAAGACAATGAACATACTGGAAGAATAATTTATTCTATCTCAAACGCATGAATAACACTACTTACAGAATTTTCATCGATGATGCTTCATAGCTTTGATTATTTCTGTCTGATTCCTCTAAAGCGTCAGCGACTTCCAAGCGTAATGCCAGCTGAAAAGTTTTATAGCATAGCACAGTTTTCAACTCTAACATTTGCGGTTCAAGAAAGCTTTTCAGATATTTGGGAATATTCACTGTCCTTTAACATACAAAAGAGCAAATAAAATCATAGGATTTCGGGCGATACGCTTTATACCCATTCACGTATCAGTTACTAATGTACCAAATTTTTCTGGATCAGAATCCTTTGTAGAATTTCCCAGAGCTCATTGATTTTTCTGAATAGTAATTATGGAATTAATAATCATGAACCATTGGCTACAAGGTGGTTTGCACCTTTGAGAGAGTGAAGCTTCTGTTTAGATTTCACCAGTCTTATCAAGAACGGTGGTAGCTGAGGGTGGAGAAATCTGACGACCAGAGTTCGGTAAAGTGAGAGAAGGTATATAAAGTTAATTTTAACATTATGTTAATCTTCTTAAAACTGATGAAAATCTCGAAAATAGTGTATGTTTCTCCGCCCACGCTCTTTGGTTCATCTCTGCCTCATAGTAATTCTTGTTTGAATATTGTAAAATTCTGATGTTTCGTAAAAAATAGCAAGTAAAACCAAGATAGTTATGGTGATTTTTACGTTATTATCATACATTTCCTTAGTACCACAAGTTTTGCAGGTATGCTTTATCTTGTTATGCATGAATCTGAAGCTAAGATTTGCACTGCACTCATGTAAACTCGCGTTTATTACCCTGCAACAGCGAGATTCCGAATTTTGAAGCAAAGCTTTAAGGTTTCATAGCATAGAAAAGAGCGCCAACACAAAAAAAACCAGATAAGACTTCTGGGCGATATTTCACTCTCGCTCAGTTATTGAAATTTAAAAGAAGTTGACTGAGTATCATATCGCAACCAAGTACGGTGTCATATCAAAGGTAGGAGATGCCGCCAGCTTCTCTCAGATTTTTGTGATTCACAATGTGGGCCCTGGGACTTGTAATTAGAAAACCCTCGAAGGATAGTAGCACGAAGCAAACATACAGGTGGACAGGCTTCCTTCAGATTCTTAATGATGATTTGCTTGCATTGCTTCAGAGGCGATCGTAAGTAGGGGTCGAGATTGCAGAGCACTTTCATTAACTCATATCTGCAATCAAACTAGTTAAAAAATTATAAAAGGTGCAAAACAGTATCAGTCTATTTGTGCATTGAATGTGATGTTACTTCACATAGTGCAAATACACAGCGGAACGGCAGAATAGAGGATATTGTAGAATTAAAAAAATTCTTTTGTATCCAGGTTACTCCCCTATAAGGATTTTATCTTTTGTTCAGGTTTAGGTCGCGAGATAGTGATTAGTACGGGTTTAGAGATCTAGGCAAACGTATTTGTACCATTTTGTGCTGAGGATTGATACCTGTATAACAGTGAATAAATAAACTAAATTTCATAAATTTCTCTGCCCTAAAAGTCAAACATTCTCTTACGTTCGGGCTTGACTATAAACAGGCTTCAACAGACAACTTTTACTGTATATTTTGTGCAACTATATAATAATTAATGTATTTTGCATGGCGAGTTAACTGCAACTATTCGCTTTCCTTAATTTATTTTTAATTTTAATATTTGTTCGCATCAGAAAGCATGGAATAGGCGAGAAAGATATTATTTTTCCCAATGACTTACATCTCTTTTGGAGCGAGTCGTGGTTTATTCATGCGCTTGCCTTTCTTTACAACGACATTTACTTCCTCCTCCTCTACTTCATGGACAAAAATGAACTGCTCATGTGGCATTCCTCCAAGGGTAAAAAGTTCCCAGAGCAGAATGCCGAAAGTATAAAGATCCGATTCTATTGGTACACTACTATTAACAAAAACTTCTGGAGCAGTCCACCTGAGTGGTAACTGAGGATTTTGACACTTCTTCTGGTATGACCCATTGATAGTTCGTCTCGACAAGCCGAAGTCGCCAATTTTAACTATGTAATCTGAGGTGAGAAATATGTTTCGAAGCGCCAAATCTCGATGCACTACCTGAAAAGGAACGATATCAAATCTGCTACTTCAAACAGCAACCAAATAAATTACCTCTTTAATGTGCAAAAATTCCATCCCATTTGCAATCTGATTAGCAAAGGAGAGCAAGTCGCTCGTTGTCACAATATTTTCATCTCTCCTTTGCTCATAAAAAGATGCCCAATTTTCATCCATCTCAGACTAAAATTTAAAATTTATGATTGTGTACTTACATTTTGACTTTAACTTGAGTTGTTCAAAAAATTTGAGAATGAAGAAAAATTTGC
This sequence comes from Plectus sambesii, assembly GCA_002796945.1. Classification (NCBI taxonomy): domain Eukaryota; kingdom Metazoa; phylum Nematoda; class Chromadorea; order Plectida; family Plectidae; genus Plectus; species Plectus sambesii. Next base: position 48,953 of record NIUQ01000004.1, read on the forward strand.
TTAAAACCTGGAGAAGCAAAATTTTAAAGCTCATGGCAGCCTTATCTCCACTACTTTAGTAACCAAGTTTCATTTCAACCATTCTTGATGGTTACGCAAAAGAACGCTTCATGGTCCTAAAACACTCAATAAAACTTTCCTTTGTGCTGCTTTCTGTTTATGCAATTAAGAATTTGATTTATAATAACATGATCCCTTACTTCATTTTAACGCAGTTCAGCATCCTACGAACTTTCAGTATTATTCTTTATTTCAGAAAGCAGTCACCTTGTAGATTGTTCTTCTTTTTTTGCCCGAGTATCGCACGATTTCGTTGACGAAATCACGCTTCCTTGAACTTAAGAAATTGTCTAAGCTACCTAAAGGGCAATATTCAGAGATTAAGCACGGCAGGTCGCCATTTTTCATCATTCCAATTAATTTCAAAACATTTCCATGATATCCAATCCTTGACATAATTTGTATTTCTTCTGATATCGCTTCTTTTAGCTGTTGCAATATTTGTGGATAGGTTTCTCTATCCGCGTCCTGCATTTTGAGCATTTTGACTGCCACAAGCGTATATTTCTCGGATCCATGATCAGTTTTTAACTGACCGCGATATACACATCCAAAATTTCCTTTGCCCAGTGGCTAAAATAATTTAATTTCAATGTTCTAAGTTAATTAATTAAGTATTTGTGAAACTAAGATGCCGAAATAAGGAGGTCATGGAACGGTAGGAACATTTTGCGAGGGGCATCAATTCTCGAAGTTTTGTACAGCAGCGGTAGGAACCAATCGCTTTTTTAGGTCGAGTGAGCTCACTCGACCAAAAGTCCATTCCAAACTTTTCAGTCGGTAGGAACCAACGTTCGAGCGACCTCTTTCGAGCGAGCTCACCTCGAAAATTTTTCGAGACATCGGGCACGCCTCAAAAATATTAGAGCGACCTTGTGCAGCGAAAAATGTGCCAGATACTGTACATATTGCACCGAATTTCACCGCATACAGGCACAAATTTACGAGACCACATACACATTTCTTAGGCTTAGTAGTGACACATTAGTAGATTAGAGAGCACACGTCTTAAATTGCTCTTATTGTTCAAAATGGCGGACTCAGCCCGCCACATCCATTCCGGTATCTTAATATCTTGAACATCACTGCGAAGGAGCAAACGTCGTTGAGTGCTCTTTCTGTTTAAAACAATGGATTAACCCGCCATATCCATTTCGATATCTCCATTTCATGAATATCATTGAGAAACAGGTCACTTTAATCGCGGCTCGCTCGACCTAACGATCGAGTGAGTTGGTTCCTACGAAGTGTCGTTCGACCGAGCTCGCTCGAACCGTCGGTCGAGTGAGCCCTCGTTCGACCGAGCTCACCCTAAATTTTTCGGGCGAATGGTTCCTACCGCTGCAGTACAAACCGGATAAGTGCACCTCGACCGTGCACGAAAAATTATTACACTTCTCCGGTTTTGCCAGTATTTATCAATGATAAAATGGGTGAACAATAGTGGGAATATTTTCGCGAGAGCAACGATATTGCTTATCTTTAAGCTGATTTAAATACTCTGAATAAAGCGCTTTACTAACCTCTTCCTCCAATTCCACGAATGTTGGATCAATTTCATGTACATTATAAGCCGGCTCTCTGTCGTCCTCCATAGTTCGACGATTTTTTTCTTTTGTTATGGTTGGCACTCAGAGGGATAGATTCAGCAGTGATTAACTGAGAGATAGTCAATAGTGAATGCGTAGGTGACTAATCATACGACCGACATTATTCAACGTTGTATGAAATATAGACATTTGCTCACAGTGTTAGTGGCAGTAAAAGTTTTGTGACCGCATAGAGCAATACCAAATAGTTGATAAGAGGGCCCTTTCGACACTAAACAGAACACATTAAATCACTCTGTCTGGCACTAAACGTGCTCTTGCATTTGAGTTATTAAAAGTGGGTTGGCTTTTATTCGCATTTCTGCTGATAAATTTTACTATGCTAAAGGTCTCACATTTCTCTAAACGCAGGATGCGACAGAAATTCTAATACAACTTCTGATAAGTCCTGTTACGCAAATGATTCACCAGTATTTGTAAGTATGGTACTGTTAGAAAGTCTCTGCAAAAGTGAATGCGATAGAGGTACAGATAATGTAATCAGTAAAATAATGAGTGCTTTATTGGGGTTAGACCAAGTTATCCGAACATTGCGTTGTATACACGCAACAGCATATTTATAACACGATTCAAGGAACACATTCCCGTCGAGATATATTTTGTGTTATGAACCGTGATGTTGTTATTAATGAGGAAGAATAAATGATGAGCAATTAATCGGCTACTGACATTTTGCGCGCAAAACGACGGGAATGAGATTGAAAGATGACTATATGTCACTACCGACATTCAATGAACAATAGGTGAAGAGAAAAAGCTAAGCACGCGCATAGGCACACACACACATAGCAAAGTCAGCTAAGTTTTCGAGCGAGTGCAACATATTCCTCTGCAACATGAGTTTGTTCTACGACGTCGAGTTTCAAGAGTCCAAGAAGGGCAAAAACCCGATCGCCGTGTATCGTCTGAACCACGACGAATGCAACACGTTTTATTACCAAGGCTGCGGACGTAAGGACACCAGCATCCTCTACTATTCCTGCCTTCAGTGCAAGAAAGTTGACGGCAAAGTGAAAGGAGGCAAGACGGTGCACATCAAGGGTACCTCCGTACTCAATGGCAACCCACGTACAGGCCATAAGACCGACTGCAAGCCAGAACGAGCAGCTGCCGTTCACGCCGAATCGTTCAAGAGGAAGGCGTCAAAGGTACTATTCGAATAATTTTCGATCTCTTCGTTAACTACACATACGTTATTCTAACTCTGATTCTGCCCTATTTTTTTATTACATATTTTATTAGTTACATTTCAAGCAGATCGCAAGATGTAATGATACATAGCTTGAATAATTGTCAGATATGTTATAGATAAGAACAGTTGAAATTTTCAAATAAAAGCCCAGGGGCTACTAATCAAAATATTCGTGTACGAATAAAGTTGTGGTTAAAGTAACAATATTAATGAAAATCTGCTTATAGGAGGTGAGGGCCGGCATCAGCACGGTCGGCAATGCTCGCCTAAACAACTTGGCCGAGATGACTGCGGCTTGCGCGGCTATCGGCGTCGACAGGGCCGAAAGCCAGAAGAACTGGTTGATGAAGTCTGTCAACGCCCGATTGAACTACAACAAGACATCGCGCATAGCGCCGGCAGCAACGCCCGGCAATTTACCAGAGGAGCTCAAGGTAAATATATGTTAATTACTAATAATAAAATTGAAAATAATTACTACACTATATTTCAATTTTAAAAGCGCTAATTTGTGATATAAATAAGAATGCTTTAAACGTAAAATTTAGGTTACGTTCACGGGCGAACCGTTCCTACGATTTGAATCGGACGACGGCCTCATCAAGGTATTCGTCAGCGATGTCGGCCTCGATTTGCTGCGCAGAGCCCCGATGTGGAAGGCGGACGGTACTTTCAAGTCGGCGCCGCGCGAATATATGCAGGTAGAAAAGAAGACTGAATCGACCAGAACATATAAACGATGATTAAACGCCATATCTCACCACTAGAAGTATAGAATATTTCAACCTATGACAATGAAATTAAACGAATGATATCGCTTTTAAATGTCTGTTCTACTTGAATACTATACGACCGTAAAATGTATGACAATTTTTCTGCTACAAATACTGACCTCTTTTCATGACTTTATGGAGTGCTATACTTGTCGTTCATGACTGACAAAATAAAGATATCTTACTGCATCCATACTGAGCTATAAGTTAATACAATAAATAACAAAATACAATACTATAGTAAGACAATAATATTCTACGCAGGTGTATACTCTCCACGCGCGTCATCCTCGCGGTGAGACCGTCGTAGCGCTCCACGCGATTATGAAGCGGAAGACGCAGAAGGCGTATCGGCAACTGTTCAGCTGGCTCAACTCGATGCTGGAGGAAAGCCAGTCGATCGGCGCCCTCCGCACCATACTCATCGATTTCGAACCGGCGGCCAAGAAGGCGTTCGAGTCCGAGCTCTGCATGGCCGATCGGGCGATTACGATCAAGGGGTGCAGATTTCATTTCGGCCAGGCTGTGTCGCGCAACTTCGACAAGAAGGGGCTTAAACCCCTGCGCGACAACCTCGAATTCAACACTTGGAAGCAGCACATCCTCGGACTTCCCCTACTACCGCCGCAGTACGTCCGTTTCGTCTGGGAGAGCGCCCTCCGGCACCACCCGAAAGTGCATGGCTACAATCGGCAATTCAAGAATTTCGTGAAGTATTTCGAGAACCAGTGGCTCAGCACTGACGACTACATCGCCCACTGGAACCACTGGGACAATGAATTGTGCCGTACTACCAACAGCGCCGAAGGGTGGCATTCGGGTAAATTTATTAAATATTATTTAATCGCTTAGTAAATTATTTTTTAAAATTTTATAATTATTTTTCACATTTCGCTATAAAAATTATTGATAAAATATAAAATACTTTTAGGGCTCAAAGCCACGTGGAGCGGCGTCAGGCCCGTCGTGAGCACATACGTTGAGTGGCTCAAGAAGAAGGAAGTGGAGCATGCCACCCGAATCACCCAGCTCGACGATGACTCCTTCCCGACGAAGAAGCGCGTCGCCGCTTACGTTCTACTGGATGAGCGCATCCACGAGGCGAAGGTGCGCTTCTCGGCGCTGGAAGTGCTCGAGCTTGACAACAACACCCCCGACATGCTGCCGATTATCTTGCGGCACTTACGTTACGTCTCCTGCCTCCTCGGCAACAAAAAGAATGTCGCCGCCGCCCCCGCCGCCCCACCGGTCGACCCTTCCGCTATCTCGCTCTTCGAGCCGATTAGCACGATCGACGCGGCCATCTCTTCGGTCGTCAACGCCGCCGTCCGCCGGTGCCCGGCGCTGGTACACACCTACCTACCCCCATGCATTCACCAGCGGCCGGCGCCGATCGTCCCTACCGAAGGAGAGCTGAGTACGTTTTATTAATATTTTTCGTTACCACATATAATAAATTAATCCCTACAAGACTACAGTAACATTCGCATGGCACTATTAGCTTTAAATAACATAAAATCGCGCTTCTCATCCCTACCTTATTCTCTTAAAAATGTCTCTAAGTTAAATAAAAAATTTAAAACGAAGATAAAAAAATAATTTTAGGCGATGATTCCATCAACGATTCGTCCGATGATGAGACTGAGGAAGCCGAGAACGCCCCGGAGCCCGTTTATGAGCCGTGCAAGGAGTGCGGCGATCGCACGGCCGAGCGCTGCGCCGCTTGCAAGCTCCCTATGCACTTCAATTGCGGCGGCGTGCGCGATGAGGACACGATCTCGCTGTGCGATTCGTGCTGCCACGATATCGCCGACGTCTCCAACATCGAAGGCCGCATGGCTCGCCGTCGGGAGCTGGAACGCCGTCTCGCCCCCATTTACGGCCTGCCCCTCGAAGATTAATTAATTAATCATTATTGTACATAAATACTGTTCCGTTTTCGAATGTTCATAGGATTTCGATATGTAAATAAACACTTACGTTTTCTTTTCGTTATTTCCTTCGTCGAAATAAATGTTTCTTTAACACAAACGTTGTTCGGATAACTTGACCTCAGCACGTTCGGATAACTTGACCTCAACGCGTTCGGATAACTTGACCTCAGCGTGTTCGGATAACTTGACCTCAGCGCGCGCGTTCGGATAACTTGATACAGATGGTATACGGTATCAAATTGCGTTGCGGCGTGCACTTTACAAATGTTCGGATAACTTGGTTACACGCTTTATTGGAACACGAATCAAAGCATTTTGTGATCGTGTAGCTTCTGAAGACGAAATAGACGGTCGGCAATTTAAATTTTTCTCGTGGTTGTTAGAAACGGCTAGCACAGCAGTTTTCGTGTACCGTACTATCAATCGATACAGCGAGACAGGTTCTGTCAGAGATCGTCGAAGAAGTGAGCGTCCGCGAACCATGCGAACTGCACGGTCGGAAAACTGGTGAAGATTCACCTTGATAGGAATTCTCGAAGCTCAGCTAGAAAACTGTCCAGTGAACTGGATATCAGAGATCAATTCTTGAGTCGTCTGATCCACGAAGACCAAGGACAGCGCTCTTTCGAGCGGTAGCAACGCAACCACTTGAATGCAATTATACGCAGAAGATATCTGATAGAAGTTGAACATAGCCAAGCCAACTCGCAATCCTGACTATGTAAAACATTCTCTATTTCAATGACAAGCTTATTTTGATGGAGCAGGCAAGAAACTTCCGAAATGACAGAATCACAACAAGTAGATCATCCTTCATCCGATAACACCTAAAATTCTTCGATCGATCGCAATCTCCACCTTTCGCTATAATCTGGGTTTTCAGAACGCAAGATAAAGTCAGTTAAGTATCTGTAAAGTTATCGAATGAACGTCAGGCAGCTTTAAACAGATCATTGCATAAAATGTTATTGTCTTTAGGCATCCATGCAGCATAAATTGCTATAAGTAAAATAATTTAGAGATTTTCAGAAATCAATACAGTTTATTCATTTTTTGTATCTAGTGTCTGCCGATATTTTCTCATTTTCGTTTTTTATTTGATCTTTTTTTCGAAACTGTCGTAAGGGAATTTTTGTTTTGTAATTTGATTTCTACTTTTCAGAATATTGAAGTCTGGCAAACTTTACATTCCGAATATCGATTTTCTCTCTGTAATTTCATTTCACTGCGTTAATGAATACTATTCTTTACGTTTCTGCGGCATTGAACTACTTGAATTGCACAATCAATGGTCACCACTAAAAAACACTTGTCTACCTCTGAGACCTTTATGTGCGTGAGTATTTTCTGTAACATCTATTTGTAGCGATTGTGCACTCTGAACTTGGCATACTTTCGTACTATACTCAAAATATAAAGTTCCATTTTCAAAGAAAGACTCTGTTATTGTTCATGTAGGATTTGAGAAGAATGGCTTTGGAATCGTGCAGCCCTCAAGAGAACTGCGAGACTCTCATTTTCGTTGCGACTTCAATACAATATTTGGTCACCTTGACCGCTCAATACATTGCGTTCCGTTCACTCGCAGGTCGTACCGACCTGCAGATGAAGCGCTGGGTAGCACTTTATAACAATAACAATTCCTGTTCAGCATGCTTACTTTAATAATTCAATCTAAAACATGCGCCATTCAAAAAAGTGTGGTATCGCATTGGTCAAGACACTTTGCAATTTGTCAAAAGAAATCTTGCTGAGTTTGTTTAAATGCGATATTGATCGGTCTGAGCGAGTTTGAGGTGAATTTTACAGCTGTTATTCGATATTTTAGGTAAAATTGAAGAGCTAGTTAAATGCACAGAAAAATTATACAGCAACGAATGCAACAACGATGTCACAAATATGTGGTGTCCTGCGACAGACACTGTGCTTCGAGTGTTTGCTCCAAACGTTTGCAGTCCAAAAGAACTTGATAACGCCTGTAATAAAGTAGGCGGTTTGGATAATTATTTTTATTCCATCGTTCTCGCTATTTTTATTGCGCTTGCAGTCAATAGGATGAAGAATGCTTGATGCTCCATCTAAACTTGCCAAATTGCGTCGCTTTTATAATTTTATTTGATCTATTAAAGCCACAGAGACGAATAAAATTTACACCCATCATAAATTTATCCCATTTCCGCTCCAATGAGGACACTCGTTAATAAAAATGGAACACCTTATACTCTAAAGAAGACATCATCTTAAACCAATCTATGTGGAATATTCTCTTAACAAAGCGCAAATGATACATATTTAATTTACTACTATGCTGATTATGCATTACTCTTTTACTGCTATGATGCAAAAGGCAACTAAATTAGCAAATCTCCCATTCCTTCATGCTGTTTCTTTGTAATATTCCAAAATAAGATAATATAATGGGATGCAAAAATAAGAGATACTCGCATTTTGAACTTCTGATGGCAAAAGTGGCTGTCACATGGAGTGTGTCTTCCATACACATTTTTGACAAATTTAAGTTTGCTAATTTCTCGCACAATTGATACGCTGAGTAGAAAGTATGATGATTACCTGCATGCCACGCCTTCTTATGATCGCAGGGCAGCACGCATGGACGAGGCTTGGTGTAAAATATCGTAAATATTTATAGCCGCGATAGCATCTTCCTTTAAGCCTTTGACTTATGGCTCTCTTGACCTTGGAGAATCAAAGGACAACTGCAATCATGACAGTCATCGCTCTTGCTCTATGTAAGTAAATATTCATCACGTCTTTGTTTTGTACGTAATTTTAATAGACTACAGAAGTTTAACTTAAGGGTTAATTAAGTCAAATCGGGCCACTTATTATGCAACAGATGAGCTGTGATTGGCATAAATTAATGTGTGAGCTGGCAGTTTAGATCGCACATAAATGAATACTGAAAATGAAGGCGAGTGGAGGAACATTTCTGGGGTGCGCCCTTCTCTTCCAGATCCTAGACCAATACACAATCGATATGTCGGATTGCCAACATGTAGGGAAGGGATTTCAGCTTGCATTCAGTCCGAAGGTCTTTAAATATTTTTTGAAAGCCCCTTGTTAACGAAGAATGATTCTACCTTTATCGATAATCACCTGCAAACTTTAGCTAATAACGAAGCATTACAGTTATAACCGACTCCTCGTAAATACCGTGATGCTTAATTTGACGAGAAATAAGTTTATAGATTTCGTTGCTTCAGTGTCATTCGTGCTCGCCGCTGAAACGTTGAAGATTCCAAAACGGATTCACCTCGTTAATCCACATATCACCGCCAGTGTTCCGGGACAAAACCTTGAATCTCGGTCGACATGTGATCCTCAGGTAACATAAAAATCAAGCAAGAGCGAGCGTGTATTGAACCACTATTGCATTTGCATGTTTAAAATACGATCAGTCAAAGATGTCTGTTACCAGGTTATGTCTTCATTAGATTTAAAGTCGATTTGGCAGGAAATGCTTTATTTAATATTACCTGGATGAGGGCAGCGTGTTAGTGACGTATGCTATATTTACTTGGTATACACAGCGGTTGTCAGTGTTTGCACCGCTCTTTTGTTCAATGTTTTCTCCTCGTATTCAGTAGCTTGAAAATAGAATAAATTGTCACCAATTCTGGGCCTTTGCTTCCCCTTAGATGCATTACCACGTAGATCTTTCAAAGGGATATTCTGTTAAAATCTAAGACCAACTAAGTTTGGTATTCGATCAAATATTATTCAAATATTACGCCTAAGCTATATCTGTAACGCGTATAACTTCGAAGCTATCTGAAAATTTAAGATATACTTTTTAAATTTCGGTTGAAAATGCTCTCCATGAATTTCAGATTTTTGTTCACAGAACCATAGCAAAAGCACTCATAATAACATCAATTTTTCATAGCATCTTGCCTACACATCACAACTAATTAAACTAAGACCCTATACAATGAATTAGAATAACATAAAGCAAACGTAATGTAAATTCCTGAATTTCCGCTGATAAAGAATTTTTTGGCAAAAATTGATCTCATTAGATATTTTTCATGTTGATTGCGTCTACACTCGCTATTAGTGTGCCTATCACACAGATTGTGTCAGCACCTGCACATCAAAACTTGCATTAAGAGAATTATAAACATCGCCGTTTAATTAAACAATGATGTGGACTTGGATATGCTCGAAAAGATGAAAATTGCAATCATATTCAAAGGAAAAGAGAATTCCTTTCTACATAGCATTTTAACAAATTTTTGGTTCTGATGAATCACCTCCGATATTTTTTCTTTTGCTCGGCCAAGAAAACCTGCCTTAAGTTCTCATAAATGCTATAACTGATTTTACCTCTTCTAATTAATTCAATTACTTTTCTAGAAATTCACGAGTTGTTTGTTGACATTCTTCGATCACTTTGGTCTGTCTAATACCACTCTACCAAGCGAAGAAGAATTATATTCTAATTTCTATTATGAATTTACCTACGTCTCACCTCAACAATTTCAAGAGATATGCAGGTAAAGTAATTTTGCAATATCATGTCGTAAATAGGCTGAAGAAAGCTACAAGCAAATTTTTTCAATCGTAGTCGTGGTTATAAATTATTGCTATTTGCTACTACTGCACTTCAGTGCCATAAAATATTACTTGCCCTGGATAATCCGCGTTACTGAAGGTTAGCAATCAAACAAGCACGCCATACGCATGTCAAATTTTAAAAGAAACAACCGACTGCTCAATGGGCCGCAGCAAGTTCGAGTTTTCCGTTTGAATTTGTTTTCATCGAACGTTAAACGGGGCATTTATATCGCATTCGCGTATTCACTGACATAGGCAAAGTATGGACTGAATCGCGAGAAGCAGCCGTTTGCGCCATGTAAACAGATTTTCTAATACCATATGACGCAAAATATATTTTTAAAATATCAAATATGATAGACTATATCCATGTTCATGCGCCAACAATCGCCAACAATCAATCGAACACATCACAGTCTCTATAGTCAACTTTGTTTATTAGGTCTGTGAGGGGACACCGAAAGACCAACTATATAAAGACAGGCGTTGACTGTATTTTATGTTAATATTGTAATTCTTTTAGGTATATGGTTGAAATTTCTAATTGCGCGCCATCTTCCGACTGTTGGACGATTGCCAGCATGAACCAACTCAACTTTCCGAATGGAAGAAATGAAACTTCTAAACTTCTTGATGCCTTACTGGCATATCAATCCGTGTGCATAAATGACTATTACTGTAAGGAGCGAAATTTTTTATTATGGAGTAATGCATTAATTAGTTCAATCATATCACAAATTCATCCAGGCGTTGTACATATTTGTCATATGATATCGAAGATTTGTCCAATGATTTCGTAAATTCGTCCAATTCGTCCATCGTGGAAGCATTAACGAAAATCTTGAACAAATTTGTAAAATTAATGGATTAATAAATGCAGTACAGTGGAACCCGGATAAGTGCAACCCGGATAAGTGCACACAGTCTTCATGCCCAGAACTTTTGTACTATGTTTTGTACATGATCTGAACCCGGATAAGTGCACACCGGATAAGTGCACATGTTTCGCAAGCCCCGTGTGCAACTTTTGTATGCAATAGTACCCGGATAAGTGCACAAGAGTGTAACTCCACCCAAATGTCACTCAAAAATATGTGCATATGATGTATAGTGCATAAAAACAATGCCTATGTTAATCAAAACGCCTTTCAACCTTGTTTATCATGAAGCTATGTAAAATGGCAAGAAGTTTTTTGTATACCATTTTCGCTTTAACAAGGACGCTTTCCATGTCAATAAGAACATTTTTCTAGTCACATTTATACGATAAATGTCTTTTTTGATGTGGAAAATGTTATCTTTGCTTTGGAAGGTGTCTTTATTAAGTGGAAATGCTATATAACTAATAAAATATGCTTATTTCAAGGATTTGAGCAAAAATCGGGTCAGGAACTATGCACTTAGACAAAACCCGGATAACTGCACAACCCGGATAAGTGCACAAAATTTTCTTGCCGCATCGATGTGCACTTATCCGGGTCCTACTGTACCTTGTAACTTATTTTGTAAGAGTTTCCTGTCATTATAACATAATTGTTACGTTATCACGTATCGATTTTTATAATATGCAAGATGGCACGACGAAAATTAATATGGTGAATTATAATATATTTTATATACCTGCTATACCTTATTGCACAGATCTTTAAGCCAGAGTTTTACGCCCTTAACTATTGGACAGAAATGCACTAAACGAATCCTAATTTTTTTATCGTGAATGCAACAGAATTTGTTTTGGTAATCGTATAAAAACTTCATTTACTCTTTTGAAAATTTTTAAGTAGTTAGGCTCACGATTTAGTAGCTAACTCTACCTAATTTTATGAAAGTCATGTGCTGCCGAAGTAGGAAGTGCAACGATGAGTAATAAAATGTACGTCAGGCAATTTCATACATATCATTGCACATTCTGTTACTGTTTTTAACAACTCTGCAGTAAAAACTATTGAAAGGAAAATAAAATAAATTATGGAAATTTTAAAAATCAATATAGTTCATTTAGTTAGATTTATTATATACCGCATTTGCCGATATTGTATCATTCTCATTTTTTAATTGGTTTTTTTGCGAAAATGTTACAAAATTATTCATAGTGTAAAATCTGATTTCCGAATTTTCAATGTTCGTCTTTGACAGTCCTTACGTCCCGAAATTACCTTTCACTCTGTGATATCGTTCTAATGCGTTATGGAATATTATTTGTAGCGTTTCAGCGGTACTGAACAATTGGGAATGTTTTCGGTATACTAAGGAGCCCAATTGTACATTGATGGATAACGAAAACTCCACATGCGCGTGAGTATTTCAAGTAACTTTCAATTTTCCTGTTTTGCTTTCTTAACATCTGATACTTTCGTACTCATTAAAATATAATATTTTTTCAAAATAGTATTTCCTTCCCATTCTTGAAAGGCTAGAGAAAATATGAATATATGGTCATGCAAATTTGAAGCGGAGTGTGCAATTCTTATTTTGAAATTATGTAACTTAAATTATGTATTTCAGGGATGCAAAAGCCTATCTTACCTGCTATGGAAATTACTATACCAAAGCGTGCAACAGTGATGTAGGAAAGATTTTTTGCCATTTGTACCTCGCCGTATTAAAAGGATTTGATTCAAACCCTTGCAATTCAACCGAACTTGATCATTTCTGTGATGAAGGCGATTCAACGACTGGCGGTTTTACAGCAGCCGGCTCAACAATAACTCCTAATAGCACCACTCCTAATACAGGCAGTCTAAACGCCAGTTTTTGTTCGATTGTTGTCTCCACTATTACTGCGCTTGCAATTACTAGCCTGAAGCATGCTTAATGCAACAAATCAAAAATTGCAAAACTGCATCACTTTCATTCATTACTATGAACTATCTAAGCCAATTAGGCGAATGAATTTAACAGGCATCATAATTATATACCATATTCACTTTAATGAAAGCACATTCTAACTAGAATGGGACATTTTCTTTGTCATGTCATAATGAAAAACGTCTTTGGTAAAGTGCAAATGATACATAGATGCTCTGTGTTGTAACTGAGTAAAGCATTCCACAACCAAAAATTGCTTCCTTTAAGTTTTTTGCTAATGAAATTTGTTCTGAATATCTTGTAATCAAATGTTTAGCTATTCAAGCAGTAAAATTTGTCCGAATTTTTCACATTTATACTTAGTCGTTAAAGATGCTCAGTCAGTGTGTAAAAATGACAGTGACGGGCGGATATGTCGAGCAAGAGAGTATACTTGTGTTGCGCAGTTATAATCAGACGGCTTGCAAATATTTTCTTATAATGCTTTATTACTATTATCGACCGTAATTTACATTAGCTAACTCCATTTAACTCTCTTATTTCAATAACTTTCATTTGATTTATTAAGACAACAGTACCATGGTCATTGCAACATAAAATCGCTACTAAACAGCATGTGTGAAAGGTGAGAACAAGATTATTAAGCAAAAAAACATTTCGATTGGTGGCGAAAAGGTGTGGTCGATCGTAGTGAAGGATGTTCAGGGGCAGAGCCCGAAAAACATAATGGGCCGGTTTCACATCGCGTACTTTCACTAAAGTCGGACTTTACACAATGATAAAGGATAGGCCTTAAGTACGACTTTAGCTAAAGTACGCTATGTGAAACCGGTCCAATAACTCAACCATGAGCTCTAATCCCAAATGCCATTTACGCCAAACTGGTAGATTCTATGCCCGTCACTGTGCTGCTGGTATTAAAGCTTTGGATGCCTCACTCAATAGCAACTTTTGTGATGCTGCTTGGGTTATTTCAGCTTATTTGGCTAGTTAATTTTCCATTTTCTGCAATTCAAAGTTGTCGATGCTTTTGTTCGCGTGGTTATGCTTTACAGTAAGAGGATGGTACCGTATTAATGTGACAAAATATCGTGTAAATTTAGGTGATTTCATAGGTCATGTTAGAGTCTCTAATTTGCTAATAGCAACCTGACTCGACGATGTTTCACATTGGAGACAAGCAATGTACTATTGACCCAACCTGTTTGTAATCAGTGCACAATTTGTCATCTGTATCTTTTACAAAAGTCATCTTTTTAGGTACATTAAGTGGAGAAAGTTTTATTATACAGCGTAATACTAACTGAACAAAAGCATAGAGACATTTGAAATCAAATGCCCAAATTACTCGTCGCTCTTGCATAATCGCGCAATAACATCACATCTTTTCATAGCAATGCCACAAAAATGAATGCAAGAGAGCAGCCATTATAGTTTGCAAAGGCGTCATACAGCCGTAGACATTAGTTCATCGCAGAGCGCCAAAGTGGGCAACCTTTGTGAATAGTTGACGGAAAGCTTTGGAGAGCATTCGAATGTGCTGATGTGTTCTCTTCTCCTCGAATCACATTCAAGTTCACCGGCATAAAGTCCAGTTGTATGCAGGAATTTACAGCGCACGCTGGGCGAAATGGCGAGCAAAACGTAGACGTTCGTGTAAGCAAACACGTCCGACGCGGCGCTCCAACTAATAAACAACCTAAAAATGGAAAATTATTGAAAAAAGTTTAAACGGTCGAGGCGTTTTTGCGCTGCACATTGTCACAATGAGGTGTATAAAAAGTCAGCGGCACTCAATACAGTTTATTGACTTTTTGACCCTCTCATAATTTCTGGCGCCCACTACACCGCGGCTATCACTCAATGACTCAAGTTATTGCTGCAGGATTGGGTTATTATGGGGAACAGGGCTTTGCAACACGCCTCAAAAATGCGTTCTGTTTAGAGGAGCGTAGCAGACTGTTTTATGGCGAGTATCACATAAGTAAGCAGTCCAAGTGTAGCGAACATTATTTCTTTTGTCTTAAAAGTTTGTGCACACACATGCATCATCGCTGAAGCGTGGAGACAATTTCAACTCAAAGTCATTCTCATTCTACCTTAACTACAAGATGCGTTAGGATAGCAGTTTTTAAGAGATAATTTATTCATATTTATAGAAAACTGTTCACAAACCGATCGTAGTCAGCGGTGGTAGACGCGTTGTACATGACGCAAGAGTAGGCAAAAGCGGGGATAAAGATGGCAAACGCCGATAGGGCCAGTTTCAGCTCCATTCGCCGTTTCCGCCGTTCCTGTCGGGAATCGATCACTTTTGAACGCCATAATCGCGCCTGCACCAACATCGCCGCATACATCAGTACACAAAGAAAGCAAATCTGAAAATTGTTCCAAATTCAAAACTGACGAGCTGTCGCCCTCCATTATTTGGGTTGATGCCGTACAGAAAGAAGTATCTCTTATAAGTTAACTATGATGCAAACTTAAACTTAAGCGCGAGCGCTTCGGCTCTTTTCGTTCTCGAAGCAATTCAAACAATCGAGCGCAGCAATTAAATACTGTAAGACATAATAACTCTATGCGAAAATTGTGAGATTCTTTAGCTAATCACTTTGCGTCAACTCACCACAGCCATGTAGATTGCGCCGAAGAAGTAATAGAATCTATGCCACGATCGATCAGTAAAAGAGATCGATACGGAGACACTGTCGATCGGCCTGCATACGACCAGCCAAAAATAAGGCAAGACAATCACTGCTGGAATAGCAAACTGCAGAAATATAACAACTGCCATAATCTTCGTTGACCACAGCTGAAAAAGATATTTTTTTGTCACATAGGGACTGTAGACTGTTCAGCGCTTTGCTTCATTTATTTGTAAAGATTATCAAAAGTTGGCTTAACGTATTCGTTCTTATTTTCCTGCTTTTACCTTGAAATCAACTAACAGAGAACGTATGGGAATAAAAATTTCCACCTGACGACTGTAGAAGAAAGTGTGTATGATGATTTGTGCTCATTATAGGACAGTTGTCGTACAGTATTTAGACTGCCCGCCAATGAATTATTTTACGTTCGGGATATGAGTACTTTCATGACATAGCATCCTTCCCCTAAATTTTCTGTCGCGAGGGTTTTCTTAAAAACTTATATGATCACAGCTGATGTGGTTGAGGAGAGCTGTAGAAATGACTGGCGTAAGAACTAAGTGACAAACTTATCCCGCACAATTCACACATTATTATATAAAAACAGCAAAAAATGTACCTTAGCATGACAGAATGGAAGGCAGATGGCAGTAAAGCGATTAGTGGCAAGAAGAAGCACTCCGTTGAACTGAGCGAACGTCATGGCGCGCATTGCCCAAGCCAAATAACCCGGCACAAAGCCGACCTGAAGTGTCGCAACAGTATTAATTCTGCCTGAACCACACACATACTTTTCATAAACATTATGGCAAACACATTTTGCTTAATTTATCCTAAGAAATTTATTGTAAATGCTGCGGCGTTTGGCAAGAGATCTGACCATATCGGTTTATCGCAATGGTACAAAACTTGCAAATTTCGCTTGCAACAGGACTTAGTGGGAAAACTATTGCGATATGGCGACATTGCAAGCCCGGTGATTGGTCAGAAAACCAAAAATGACTCAGAATAATCGGAATTTGCCAAATAACCATGCTTACAACTGTAATTGCAACAGTTTTTGGCCTTTGGTCATATACACGTTGCCACTTTTCGTTCGCATCTGGATATATTCTGTTAGGGTGGTCAGCTGCAACTAAGTAATTTAGTTTGAACTGGTATTCAAACCCCAAAAATTTCAACTCAGTTTAAGTCATGCGCAAGAACAATATCAAAAATACGAACCTCTTGATATTTCAAAAAGAATTCCTCTCGCCATATTCCCCAATATGCGGCCTTTTGCGCCAAGTGACTGTGAACGAGTACATAACAGTCGGCGACGCCCAAGGCGAAGCACAGTTGAAAATAGGACGACTTGATATCCTCGCACTTGCGATATTTAATCAGAACGTAGAGAAATATGATGTAAATAGGTAGAGAAATTAATGCCACAGCGAGGAGGAAAAATTGGAAGGCGACTGCGATCATCGCTGGTTGCTTTGTTTTCTTCCACGAGAAAATAGGATCCAATGAGAATGAATCAAACCAGCGATTGTTCAAAATAATCAGCTGCCACCTTATCCACTAAGACCGACCGAATCAGGTCGTCCAGCAAGAAAATGTCACTGGCAGCCACGCAGCGTATTCAACAGCTTTCGACTGCGATTAGCTTGCGAGCCATATTTCCCTTTTCCTTAAAAGCAGCATACCTTGATTGACCCGAGAGTTCGCCTAAAGGCAAGGTTGATTAGATTTCGCTCATCATGTGGGCGAGCGCGACAGTACTGACGCAATTTGTCTCAAGAAGCTTAAGCTGTGCTATAAGAGGTAAAATGACGCACATTAGGAAATTTTTTGCATACAAGGTGGATTCGAGAAGAGAATTCGAGTAGAAATCTATGTTCCTAACACAATGTGTGACCGTGTGTCCTCAGAAAAGTAGACGGCAAACACCTTTTTAACATAACGGCGAATTTATGGTAAACATGTCCTTCAGTTTTTTATCAGAAGGGGACAGAAGAAGCATAAGATAGAAAGACTGCAGTTAATCAGTTTGCTCATCTCTCAAGGAGATATCCTGGAGGCTTAATAACTAATCGCGCTCATTAAATACAGCCACGCCGTGACGACGTCCCTCATTCGATTAAGCTACTTTCTTTGAATGCGCGCCAGGGATTATGGCGGTTGGGTGAAAAGATAATAAACAACCTCTAGCAGCAAAGAGAAAGGAAGTCGGAAAGGTCAAATCTGCCAATGTTATCAAAATCGCCTAGTCGACTAGGTTTAAATGGTACAAAAAGCGGAAAAAACGGAAGTGCTATAGAAAACATGCATGGCTATCAAATGGACCATGCTGTTATAAGTGTTCAAACTGCTGAAACTAGACTTTAGCGAATTTGACATTGCTTCTGAAATAGTAAGTTCGAATTGAGAATAGCTTAACTTCTCGAATTTTTACGATTCGAAACTGACAAGTGAGTTTCGGCTGCTACGCATTTAACAGCAACTTTAATCAAAATACTGCATCTATTTGCGCCGATAACATTGCAATTTGGGAAATGCGAAAGAATGCAATTTCTCAACTCACTTTTAGCTCTTTTGCTTCAACTCATAATGCTTTAGATAAAATGATATAATATATTTGCACAGGTGAAATGATTAGATGCATAAAGCCAAGAACATATCATATTCACAATGAGTATATTAGTGATTCTTCGTAAAATCATACTGAATTATTTCACCATTCCGACCATGTTTTGTCCTTAAATGCACCAATTTTGCTTCTTCTGCAAAGGAGAAGGACTAATGTTGGCATCCTAGAGTTTTAGTAGCAAAAATTACCAGAAACATGATTCTGCATTTCACAAGTTTATTTGGTCGTCCAAAATAGCCAGCAATATGAGCGCGCAAAGTCATTCCGTTGTTCGTTTAGAAGTTGAGACAAGATGGTTTTCTTCCATCTACAGATAAATAGCCAGGAAAAATTTGTCAACTTATTCGACACAACCGAACGCAGGATCTTGTTTCAAACGCGACAGTCGTTATAGAGCCCTCGCTAAGTGATGCACTTACGCTCGTACGTATCAAATGAAAAAATGAACGCTGTAGATCAACAAGCCCGGAGAGACGCATTCCCATCCGTTTACATAGGAAGCAGCTGGTACGAGCAGCATGGCGCGATTCTCTACGTAAAGGCTATTGGATAACGGCGAACCGGGAACACAAATTGACTATTGCGTTAATGGATTGCAAATGGCTCATTAACCATTAGCGACATCAGTTTGTTGGCTCAAGCTCAACCAGCAGTTGAATAGAGAAAGCTAGTGATTAAGTCGGCGTTTAAAAAAAGACGTGACGGATCCTATTTTCTTAATATTTTCTCTGCACATGAAAATTTTTTCAGTTTCTTACATGCTCAGCTAAAATTTTCAGATCAAAGGCTAGCTTCTGAATAGAACAATTCTTTGACCAGAATTACTCTAACTATTATTAGAAATTTATTTCACAAAACTGTTATAATTGCTACAGGTGATATTGTGAATGTGCGAAGAGCAACGATTAATTAATTATGAGGTGCGCGTGATATCTTTCTCAAACGCATCACAATCGTTGCTTTCGTACCAATAACGGCTCTGATTTGAACAGTACTACGCAAAAAGTCCCATATATTCTCGTTATCGAAACTACTGACTTAGAGCTATTCCATTTACCGCGATGTCATATCCATTTTCATTTTGGAGAAAGTTCCCATGCTTATTGCTGTAGTACCCCACGCACTATTTATCATTTTATATTATTTAGTATTCGGAGCGCCAGTGAAAACAACTACTAAATAAAAGGGCCTCAATGCCGTCCCCTCAAACCTAAAGCTAAATGGCGAACAAAGCGCGCGGCGTGGAATCTAATGCAGTCGATCTAACGAGAATATTATTTTCGTTCTGTTAACGCAATGTTGTGCGCACCGGAATGTATCCGCTTTTTATGATGAAACTAAAGTACTAAATGGAAATCAGGATTGCAAATGGTTTTTATGGAGAAAAGCATGGTACTCGAGTGAGCTGTTGCGCTTGCCTGACCATAATGACAACTGCTTACTAACCACCCGACATAGTCTGATACAATTCCACCACAACTCTTCATACAGTTGCACGATAAGCGCAGATGAGATCATAAATCGCGCGAGGTCGGACCGAATAAAGTCGTCGCAGTTTGGCTTACCGCAAAATTCTCGCACTTGCGAGTACAGTAATTAACTCATTTAAATCCATTTACAATCTTGATTCAGATTCAAGTGTTTCGGCTTAAGAAGACGATATGCTGATACGTTTCATTGCTACAGGGCGACAATAGCTCTATAATCACTACTCAGAGGAGGGGGACGGAAAAGACCGATGATGAAAGTTGAAAAACGCTCGCATAAAATTTGAACGGCCTTACTTACGTCACAGCAAGATTGAGGACTCCAAGAGCACGCAGCTGGTAGCACAAATACATCGATTCATGCAGAAAGAACGAGCATCGCCGAAGATGCGGCAGCGTAAGCAGTGTGGTGGGAGGCGATCGAAGCTCTTTCGAAGGCGCGCCCGAAGGAGTGCAATGGGATTTCGTTTCATTCATCATTTTAACAGGAGGACGCCGACGTTAGCCGTCGGCCTCGCACAACGAACGCAAAAATTATTTATCGGACTCGCGTACTGATTGATGGCGCAAATGCTCCCCTTCAAAGCGTTATGATGTGCTGCAAATATGAGTAGACATCGGCAGCGCGTCTACTAAAGGCTTGCCTCTTTTGGCTATTTGACAGATTTTTCGTCCATACACACTATCTCCCGATTTGAACTCGAAAATATTATTTGAGTGAAGAAATATGTATATTGCAATTGCAAATTAGGGTGTTTCAGACACCTAATTTTAAGTGCTAAGGGAAAAATAAAAGCATAGAGACGCCCCAACTCGCAGTCAATAGCTTTCAAAGTCTGATTTTCAGCGGAAAAATTGAATACACTCCACATGGTGCGCGCGCGTGAGTGCAACGCTTGAGCAATTATTAGCTCTCGATCTGTGAACAAACAATATATTGAGCCAATTTGCAGAGAATATTGCAAATTTCACTTTACACGATGCTGAATGAATCAGTGAATGAGAGGTACAAAATTTAGTGATAGGTTGCCTACTTCCGATTCACTCATTACGCTAAGAATGAATGTCCTAGCTTTGTACTACCATCATTCAAAACACACCCCCATGCAATTAAAGGAGCACGAAAGTAATCAAAGTATGGAGGCGTTAGATACAAAGGGCATTGTTGAAAGAAATTATTTGCATTACTGTATCTCACGAGAAGAAAAGTGAACACTGAACACGATGCGCGATTTATATCTACCTACAACGCAGCAACGATAGCAAGAGCATTGGGTTCAAGAGTGAGATAAAATCAATGTAGACCGCAGAAACCCAGTATGAGGAGCATTTCTAAATGTCTTCTTGCTTCTCCGACAGAAAGCTGTTTGATAAGCAAAAAATATGAATCTGTCAATCAACAGGCGGACCAATGCTCATCATGACTGAAGTCGGAAAATCATTCAAAAAGAGGATAGGAGAAGTAAGCAATAGATTTTCAAAGTGCTCTTCTCCTAAGTTCCTTGTTTGGACAGAGAGCAGCCTTTAGCACAAATCAATATCTAATGCACTGGTGCAACTCATGCTATCGCGTTTTCAGTTGCTTGGGATGAGTCTCAGTTTAAAGGATAAAGTTTTCGGCAGGTTTACCAAGAATGAACCTAAGGTCAAATATTTTGATACCTCTAGTTGAGAGTTTAGAGTCTCAACGTCTCAGCCTATAGACGCTAGCCTGGCCTGACTGATATCGAAGATATTCGAGTGTGAACTGACAACAAGGCAAACACATTGAGGTGCACACATTGTTTTCTTAAAAAGACATGTTCCCATCCCGGTTGCGTCGAATTTCCTATCACTGAACGCCTAAACCGTTGGCGTGGGCAGTTTGTAGGCTCATGAATAATCTACGATTTGAAGTATATTAATAAGTAAATGTGATGCGTGCCTGAAAGAAGGCAAACTCTCTTCTCAACTACACGTAATTCATTTAAAATTGATAGCAAGGAACGTGAGAATGTCTGAATAAAGCAAAACCTAGTCAAATTGAATCGAAATTTCAAGGAGGTATCCGAACTCTATCTCATTTTTTCTTCGTTCGCCGACAGAAAAATAATAGCCAGGATTGGTCAAACCAGAGCGTAAGCTGCAAAAAATTGACTAAGCACAAGACCAAGGAACTCTGTTTTGACGTCTGCTGAAGACACTGTCAACACAAGATTTTCAGGTTACTGATGGTCAAATAACAACCTAAAGAAAAGTAAAGAAAGCTATATAAACGGAACTGCTGCAAAATGAGAATGTCGTGCAGATACAAGAGGAAATCAAGCGTGCAGGGCTGCAAATTAGTAGGCTGAAGATGCATCTTCAGTTGTCAATAATGTTATTGGGATGGAAACGGAAATAGGGCCGCTAGCTGCCTACAATGACGAAAACATGATTATCAATAGTTGAAGAAGAGGCAATCACTCGCGGTTGATGTCATCGCAACGAGATGCTTTTGCAATCAATATGAGACGGTAATTGAAAACCACGCCGAAATCTAAACATCTCACGTATGTTAAGAGCAAAACAAATACTTGGAGATAATAAAGTTTTCCAGCCTGCGAGCTACTTCTAGTCGAAGCGAGGCATTCAGCGCCTAAGCGATGTTCAATTTACAACATCAATGATATTCGGCGTTTTTAACGCAGAAAGTGCAAACTCGGCAGAAGTTACTTGTGCAATCGTTTAAGTTGGCCACGAATCGATAAAAGTTTCTATCGCGTACAACTCAATTTTAAGCTCGAGAATTGAGAAAGGAAGTATTTGCGGGGAGCTCTAAAACTTTGAATAAATGGCAAAGGATGACATATCGCCTTAAAATTCTTCTGCACTTCTAACAAACGAAAGCTTTAGATTATAGCAAAAGATGCACGGTTCAATTGCTGAAATTTCATAATCGAGAGAGTATAAATGTTCAGCGAACCGATGAGGATGTCCTATTTCAGAAATATGCAACTAGCTTAGCATTCGGCTAAAACGAAACTTTATCCGAAAGCGCATCCATAGGAAACGTCTAAAAGCGAATTCTAAGAATCTTAAACTAATAAATGCGGACAATGGGAATGGCACATTATGGACTGTTATGGTCCCGGTATATTTGCAGTTGTCACATACCAAGTCACCGTCATATTATGACAATTTGTAAATATTTTCTACGTATTATTGACAAAGCAAGTGAGCAATATTGCTGGCGACAGCAGTTGGAAGGCAAGCAACTCACCTCCATTGCTATTTTCAGAAACCTTTCAGCTAGCAGAGATTGCACCATGTGTCACAGAGAAGAGATATGCCTATCTACTTCTCCTCGAGGGCAGATAATACTTATGTCTTCAAAAAAATGTCACGCCAGTTTGATACAGATACGGGAAACTCTTGAAATAATGGAACGAGAATGGCACGAGACACTAATGTTCGGCTATTTTCTGCTGGTATGACGTGCGAATCAAGTGATTGACATACTAGTCTGGCGTAGCCAAAATTAGACCTATTATCTGTTCCGCCATTCGGAAGTGCCTGCAAAGCGCACGTCGTATTCGCAAGCATCCCAATCAATCAAATTTTACTCGAACACCGCGCCTGTAATAGCGAATAGTGCATAGAACAAACTGCCTACGGCGAGTCTCATTGCGCAACGGACAGACTGCCGTCTCCCTTTCATTCATTAGAATTCATTTTACCGAATGGAACTACAACAGCAGCCGTGGAGTATTGCTTCGGCGTTGCGCAGCCTTTTATAGCATCTGAGATGACTATGCATATTCTGAAGCTCAAGAAACAAATATTCTAGTGGCTCCGATGCGGAAGAGAAAAAGGCCTTGATTGATTGGGGATGAATTTCAAGAGGAAGCTCTCAAGTGTCATCGGGATCAACATGTTGACACTTTTAATGCAAAAATTTATATGCGTTTATTTTTAACAAGCATTTGCAGACTGCTCACTTTAGAGAAAAGAATTTACCTGCATACATATATAAGTCACAAAAGTGAATCCGCCCAAGAATTGTCTCAAAGTACTTCTCAGGCATGCACACTTGACCACAATGTATACAGTCGCCATATGTTTGCTCGATATTTCCTAAACACACGAGCAGAGGTTAGAGAGAAAACTTTGGAATTCCATAATTCGCTCTGGTTTTGAAAGATCTACAATGATTTCCTCCCAGCTGTTTGACTCTTCTGATTCGTCTGCTCTAGCATCGTTGTTCAATCAAAGTTAACCAAATAATTACATCTTTGGTCATCTGTCACACCATATAGCTGTTAAAGTCAAAAAGAGATATTGCGCAAACTATCTGTTTTATAGCGAACAGCCGTCTTCGCAGAAAAGCTACATGTGTAGTAAAAGCTGAATGTGAAGGAGTCCATCAGAGCAGCGACCAAATCTTTATTATACTTTCGAATAGCTTCATCTGTCAGCAATCAATATCATCTAATCTTTATTTAAATAGATAGTAACAAGGCGAATAAAATAATGTATATCTAGTGCCAAACATTGCATCGGTTAGCGGGTGCTTCGAAGCTGCCGGCGGGGCAATTGAAGGCATCAGCAAACTCTTGCATGTTTCTCACTGCGCCCTTGACTCGCCACTCGCCGGGACTGTGGGGATCGATGAGCAGCTGTCGACTGATTCGCTGCGGCGACGCGTTCTCGCACCAACCCTGCGCGAAAGCGATGAAGTAGATCTGAAATATCAGTGCAATTAATTACTTCAGTCAACTACTTTAATCCATTTTTAGTACAGCGGAAAAGCCTGCACGCACTACCCGTTCTGTTTGCGAACAAAAGATAGGCCTTCAATTGTAGTCAGTGACGACTATTACAAATGCACATGGACAAACGAGCTCGCAGTCAGGGATCTATTTCCTAACCCTTTTGCAATTGAAGAAGAGCAACATTTCAAGCGCAATGATGGGTCAGAAAACCGAGTGTAACAAGAAATAACTGGATAATAATCATTTAACGCTCTTGCAATTTAGCAATATTATCAATCATGTCAGTCTCTGACAGAATGCCTGATGCGCAATATTTTGCAGCATTCATTCAGCTCACGATAACTTTACCCGATCAGTTAATAAAGATACTGTAGCTGCTTTTCTAGGGGCTATTTGAAAGAGGACTTTATTTGAAAGGGACCTCTACTACATTAAACTGCTAAGAAGTAAAATTTTTGCTGGTTTGCATATCAGGTTTGAAAAATAGCAAATATTGACAGAAAGAATGAAACTTAACAAAATCAACCATTTAAAAGCTAGTCATAAAGGGTTTTCAAACTAAAGCTAATTAGATCCCCATGGCAATCGCTTTTTTTTGGTGTCATCATTCGAATTTAGCTCGGGGTTCTATATCTTTGATCTGCCTTGAGAGAGAGAGAGTTTGTGCTTTTCCAACGTAAGTAAAGACATTTTCCAATTCAAATAGAGCACCTTCCACGCCTGATCAATGGGGGAAAACTTCCTCTTTCAATAAGGACGTGGTCTATGTCTATTTCGAAAATATTACTATTGAGTTGAAATGGACACATATTTACATATTTATAGTATATTCTTCATGGTCACATCGGGTAAGTTTACACCGCATTAAACAGCTTTAATTTACGCACCTGATCCATGCTGTACTGCGACATGACGCCGGGCAAACGCGGCTCGGGTCCACGCAGGGCGATCTGGGACTTGTAGCCGTAGTAAGCGGCGCGGATACCGCCGTTGTCGGCAATGTTCTCGCCCTGAGTCTGCACGCCGTTGATGCACGAAGGCGTGATGTTCGGGTAACAGAAGCTGTTGTACTCGTCGATCACACACTGCGCCATCGCTTTGAAGCCCTGCAATTTCTCATCATTTCGAGCCCATTTCATTACACTTGAAACGGCAGAATGGCAGACGTGGTAGTCGGGCTAAAGGGCGACCGGTACGCGAAGGTTACCGTAATCGGAGGCGCGTGATTTGAACTGCGTTACTTAAGAATTTGTGGCCATAACAATGCCGTACGGTGACATTTGAATGCAAACATAGTAATCAGGCGAGAATCGCTTTAGGACCTCTCTCGTACCGGTCGCCCTTTAGCCCGTACTGGACATTACCCGACTATTTTCAGTTATTCCTACTGATCAATCACCGAGCGTGCAAATTTTTGGTGGTCAGGGAACAGCCTTCTTAAAAGCACTGTATTGCAGAGTTGCGCAATTTCTAGCGCAGAGATTTTTCAGAAAACCGAAAAAACTGGGAATAGCTGGAAAATGATTTATGTCTGTTCTTTAATCCCAAAACTCTTACAAAGTTAATTGCTGCTCCCCAAAGAAATCAGATTTAGCATATCATACCGTATTCGACTGATTGTCGATCCAGTTGGTCAGATTGCCAACTCCGTTCCACTGGACGCCCTGGTCGTCAAAACCGTGCGTCGTCTCGTGGCCAATTACCAAGCCGAGTCCACCGAAGTTGACTGCCTGTGGGAAATCAGCGCGGAAGAATGGCGGGTTCATGATACCGGCTGAAAAATTGGACACTCATTAATTATGGAGACATTGTTTTTGGTTGAAACGATGAAGCGCAGATGGGGAAAATTATCTGTTTAGAAAAAGCAGAAAATCTTATAGTCGGCATTTTAGATTACACACGTGGGCGCTTTTGTGCAGAGATGTAGCGTTGCGGGTGCAGAGGGATGATCACAGTGTATGAAAGGAATACGGTAATTGACCTTCCTCTCAGACTGCTCATATTCAGGTAATGAAAGTGCAAATTTTACAAACAAAAAATTGGCCTTTCCCCTATATCACGGAGCTTAAAAGTAGCAGATCCCCTCAGTAAAAAAACAATCTGATCGGACCTACCAAGAATGGTGATGGAGTTGAACTCGGGAGCGTAGAAAGCGTTGATGGTGGCGGGTGTGGACACGAACGACGTGCGGTCGACGGGGAAGCCTGGCGCCAGAGTGCGGAACTGGTACCAGTTGTTGTACCTGACAAAATGACAATTCGTTTAGAAAACCAGCAATTACAGCGTTATCATGAAGTACTGACATAATTATTTTCAGCCAAGAAACAAGTTGAGTGAGCTAAAGATTAGTACAAATAAATTTACGTTCAATCGGATTTTTTTAATTGATCGAATTCGGCCGCGACGTTGTCAAGATATAGTTGAGCGAAGCCAAAGTGTCATTTGGAAGCAACTTCCTGCGGGACGGATGATACTGCGTAAAGCAAACCTAGCACGTGCTTCCCGCATATTCACGTACTGTCCAATGTATTACGTTGAAACTATTTGTTTTTTGTCGGGTGTTAAATTATTACATAAATGATTCGTGCAAAGGTAAAAAAGTCCTACTGAATAAGTTTCGTGTTGGCAGCTTGAATATTGTCCTGAGGGCTGAGGTTGAAGAACATTTTAGGGTGAACAGCGTCGAGCAAGGTGTTGTTCATGAGCCAGTCGGGGAAGGCGTAATTGCGTACATAGTTGCTCAGCTTGTCAAACGCCGCCTGCTTAGTCACCTGGTCCATCCATGGCAGATTTTGCAACATCACCTGCAATATTCGTCATAAAAGCATATCAGTACCATTTTCTGTTTAAACCGAAGACTTTAAATATACAATTGACATTTTAGTTCAATATATAATTTTTCATAAAATCTGTAAAACATTCAAAATCACTTTGGACGAAAAAATTAAGACAGTACATCCCCAATTTTTTACTGTTTAGAATTAAATAGTTTCAGCTAAAATATTAATTAAATAAATATTCTGTTGAATTTAATGCAAAAGTGTCTAATCTGAAAACGTTCAACATGATTTGAGAAGGCTCTAAATTAACAGAAAAAATTACCAAAGCATTTGGACATGGAGTTTTTAAAATTATATAGTGTTGTTTAATTGGATACTCTATGCAAGTTGCATATAAGAGAAATTCAGATTTACCCTGAATTGGTTCTGAACATCGACAGTCATGGTAGCAAGGCCTCCTCGAGGATCGCCTCTCAGATGCTTGAAGTGAGAGTCAACGTACAACCGACCGCCGATGTATGGCATGGCGTTGATCAACGAGTCCGCGCAAGAATATTCTATCGGCGGCAGAGCCGTCACGCCTGAAAAAGGTTACAGTCAGGCGTGCAACGAATTAATGGCGCTCAAGGGCCTATTTTGTAATGGATTGATGAAAGAATTGATTGAAATATTACTGTCGAAATTCTTTACTGTGATACCTGCTTCAGATTACTCGTCTGCATATGTTATGAAGAAGTAAATGTACATTATGTCTGATGAGCAGTATTTGGAATGAACTCAACAACAGCGATCATTGGCGCGAATAGTACGTCTATATTATATTACAATCAGTTAATGATGTGGTATCGTTAATTCCTGATACGGTATCTGTCTCTATTCAAGGATGACGATTTTACAGCGTCATATAAATCATCGTCGAAAAATGATATTACACTGCCTAATAGTTAAAAACGGAATTTTGCTTTCTTTTAAAACAATTTGCTGTTTTCAACTACATTAGAGTTGGTAGGATGACTGAGATCAACTTAGACAAACCTTCTGTCTCATGCTTGAATTTCAGATATTCATCCTTCAGGTCCGGCAAGAAGCTCGCTTGGGTGTCCACCAGACGGAACATGAAGTAGTTTTGCAAAACGCGCTTGGGATACTGAAACAAGTAACTTATACGAAAAGTTTTTGTTTATTAGTCAATTGCTTGTTATATTTACAAATAATATTCACCATCTGCAGAATATTTCTACCCGCTTGATTACAAATGATACAGTTTTTGACATAGGATAGAGGATATCCGTGATAGCCGCAGCGTAGGCAACATTAGCTATACATTCGTATTAATAGGTGTCTCGCTAAGTTTCAAGCCATATCATGAATATCAGGGTTCGAAAAAAAATTGAGGATGGGTTTCAACTGGCAAGAGCCTTAGGGGCGCATCAGTATGCAAGCAGTTTAAGATATTTTGCAGAAGGACTAATGGTAGAACGAGAGGATTAAATTTATACCATTTCTATTTGAATAAAGACACTTTTCAAATCAAATAGGACATATTCAAGACGATGTTGTCCATATTAATTTGGCTCAGAAAATGTCCTCACTGAATAAGGTAGCGTTCGTATTAAAGTGGTAGATGTCTAGAATATGGTAGGTGAACAGATTTTCATAATGCCTTATCTTTTTCTTTCAAAAGTCCAAATCCCCAAAAAAAAGATGCGCAAGCTATCAGAAAATTGTTCTGTTCCCGTACCTGACCAAGCATGGTGTTAATGCTATCCATGTATTCCAATTCCTGGACATCGAACATGCCCTGGGTGACGACCGTAGGACTGAAGTAGTTGCTGGCGACACTTGTCAAATAGTTGTTCCAGTTCAAGAAAGTCCATCGGGCCGATGCCGTCTGCATTGTGAACTTGTTGTACATTCTCGCATTGACGCGACGGTCATCGTCCGACTTCATCTTCATTGCAATCTGAAATGGATAATTACAGTAATTTTACTTGCAAAACTATTCATTTTATCTGAACTGTCCTGAGGCAGTTTTCTCATAAATACGGTATTATAAGTGGCGCTGTCTGCTGAATGATATTATAAATCAGAGCGAATTGAAAAGGAGTTGTGTTCATGAGCTGATATCGTATAGTTTGTAATATGCTGCGCGCTATTTCATACTATAGATCAAGTGCATTTGACTGCTTGTACTATTCAGTTCCAAAACACATAACTTCCATAATGTAAATATGAATATATTGAAAACAAAGTATTCGGAATCGGTCTTGAGAAATTTTGAGAGCCAAAGTTCAAGATTTAAGGTTCAAGTCCGAGTTTCTATAAAAATTTTGGATCGTACCATTTAATTTAATTTTGTTATTGTGCTTATAATTTTGAGACAATACTACGCCTGGTTGGCATTCAAACGATGTTTTGCAGTAATTTGATGACTGTGTGGTCATGGTCTCGAAAAGAAAATGGTACGGGACTCAATTCTATCATAATCACTGACTGTAAAGAGTCAAACAATCTTTCGAAAAATTGATCATCACATAGAATTTGTCAAAATTTTATGTCTCAAGCCGATATGACAAAAAATCCTAAACTCGCTTGCAACAAAACTTCTTCACCAAGGACGTGGTCGTCGCCGTGACGAGTGATACAGAGTGTAAAATACCAATCGCATATTATTTTTAATCGAAAAAACAAAAAATTAAATTTTAAAGTTAATACATAATAATGAGAGATTAAGACGTACTGCATATTCCATCTGAACCACATCGTTGACATCTTTATTGATCTGGGCGTCAGTTGGCATAGCGGCGCCATTCAGCTGATTGTTGATGGAAGCCAACTGCTTGGCCAGACCAAACATGTAATTGCCTGCAATAATACGCTGTGCGTCAATGGCATTTGTTACAGTACGCTTCATAGTCATTGATCAAGTGAAATTCGAGTACAAATTATACTGTAGTTTATGAAGCTCCTTCTTGCAATTTTTCTGAGCACGCGCAAATTCGATATAAACTCTTGATCAGCGTGTTTCGTATTAACAATTCTTAGTGTTCTATTCAAACTCGACGCATACTTGAATGGGATTTTGTTTGAATGAGATTGGTGCTTCTCAAGTTAGCCAGAGAGGAATACCAGTGTATTGAATGATTAATAAAATTTAAAGATGTTCATTTACCTTCCGACGTGAGGGCAGCATTGCTGATCTGCGAGTTCTGGTAGTAGATTGTCGGATAGAAGAGCGTCGCCTGATCCACGTAGAACAGCCAGTCTGAAAGTGTCTCATTTCTTTATGCAATTTTCGATCGTATAAGATGTAGCAGGCTGATATAAGAATCAAATTTCCAGTCTGGGCTGAGGGACAGTGAATACCTTTACTGTTGATTTATTAGTACTGACAAATAAACCTACATTAGCTATGATTTGCGTACATTCAGCAAATTTGGTCTCGTTGGCTGATCTGACACAAAGTCACAGTCAGGTCTAATAAACGATTGGATATTTATAAAGACGTATTCTTTAGAGGTGGAACGATTGCGTCAATTCCAATTCCGATCTTCAAAAAAGCGATTCCTTTCAATATGACTTTGATTGCGGTTCTCAAAATAACGATTTGGTAAATTCGATTCGTACAATATTAATACATCACAGTACAATTCTGTACGATAGAGTTTCGACTACGATTCTAAAATTACAATTCTAGAATTAAAATCGATACTACTAAATATCTAATACACTTATAGAGAGAAACCTACTTATTGGGTTCTTCCAGTCAGTGTCAACGTAAGCGGAAAGGAAGGTGTTGAGGCCGTACTGGCTCGTAAGCTTGCCCATCAACTGGCCAATCTCCGTCATTTGACTGTCGGCCCAGCTTTGCTGAATCATCGGCCAACCGCCCAACGTTGACAGCATACTGATGACCGATTGACCCGACAGCGGCATGTTCGGCGATTGCAGGCAAATGTTCCAGAACACCTTGGCTTGGGACAGGGAGTAGGAACTGCCATCGTCCTGTATAACAATTACAATCTCCATATTTGTTATCTTTTCTTGTTTTACACAGCTACGACCACAACTTATAGCTAATATGCGCGTGCTCGCGCGCCGTACGTTATTTTCTCTGCATATGAAAAAGACTTATGATTGCATATGATTTGCACAAATGTGCAAATGTTATATTAGACTGTTAGCAATTAATAAGCGTAAATGATTCAATAAATTATTAACCTTGTAGTTGTCAAGTTGTGTGGCGACCTGGCCGAGCAAATCATCATACATCTGACCAAAGTTGGAGACGCTGTTGGCGTGGGCGGGGAGAGGGTGAGTGGCCTGCCACTGCCCGCAGGAGAACTTGAAGAAGTCCTGGCACGGATCAACGGTGACATCGATCGACGAAGCGAACATCGCAGCCGCGTCCTCCCAACCCTGGCTGGTGCCCACTTGAGGAGCAGGGGTCGGAGCGCCCTGTGACTCTGTAAATTGCATGATGTCATTGAAGTTTAGACATTTTAAAAGTATGATATATCCTCTAGCCTATCCTGCATGGTTTATATGATTGCAAAATTTATGAGAGAAGGTGGGTTCTTTTGAGGATGTGAGAGAAGCTATCGATGTTTGAAATAGTTTAGTTGAAAATCTTTATGGCTCTTTTGAGACTGTGAATTATGTTTTTAAAAATTTTAAAAATTGTTAATATAATTAGCTTGCAAATATTTAATGAGTAGGTGCCTTAAATATTGATGATTACATTCTATGCGCAGCAATTATTAATTTTAAATTTTATTCTGCAAAAGTTTGTTTAGCAGAGCCCTTTAAATGCTGTATTAATTCGAAATTGTCATTAATCTGAAAGCCAATTATGGTCATTCCGGAAATTAACTTCTTTGTCACTAAAAAACACCAACAAGCAGACAAATATTGAAGTCATAACTTACGAACGGTAATCGTCGCCCACTGGAATCTATTTGCCGCTGCGCCTGCGATGATAGCAGCTTGAATGGCGGCGGCGGTCGGAACATTCGTCTGTTCGCCCAACAAGTGAATTCGAATCGTCGCCGAAAGGCGCGTGTAGGACTTAACCTGCCTGCAATTACGCGCTCATATAAAGTGGTCGAGAGGGCCGCTGAGCGAAAAGATTCTTGCGGTCATATTGGGTTAATTAGCAACGAAAATGCTCAGTGCATGATGTTTTGTATAACGCCATCTAGGCAAAAAGCCTTTGAAGGTACATATTTGACTATGACTGCATAGATATTTAAATCAATTGGGTATAAAATCACTTCGAGGATAGTATTGATAACTGTGATTTAAGGTGAGGGTGAGAGGGACGTTGAAGCAACTTACATAAAGCCAGTGACTTGAATGGTTGCAGTCGGGAAGGCGCTCTGCACGGTTTGATAAATCTGCAAACATAATGAGAAATAGTGTAATTCAAAATTTAATGAATGATAGTTCTACAGTTACTCATATTGAGGCGGGATAACATTATTAATTTATTTAATGCTTGCTAATATCTTTTAGAATTTATATAATAATTACAATCAACTGCGTTTATAACGCCTGGCTCTATAACGTCGCTGTCTTTATAACGTCGGTCTTTGACCGACGTTATAAAAGCAGTTGACTGTATTTAAATATTTACTGATTAATAGTTCATGGACTACATTTTTAATCGAAGCACTTTGGCTGTTGTACCTCGCGAGAGTAGAGGAAGGCGAGAGATTGTGCAGTAGGCGAACTGATGTCGCCGTATGCGGGGTTCCATGGTCGGCCCTGATCGTCTATCGACGCGGAGAACAGAAATGTCGTCTGTGGTCCCGCTCTATAAATTAAATTGTACAACAATTAAAACGCGCCCAATAACTGCTAAAAACGCGCCCTATGTTTTCATAGTCTTCAAATGCGCCCTATGTTAGACCTAAATGTACTGAAAACATCAAACATAGGACGCATTTGAATACCACGAAAACATAGGGCGCGTTTCAAGTATTTATAGGGCGCAGTTTTAGTTTTTTTCCAATTAAATCACAATCATTGCATAGAATACTCAAACGGCAGTTGTTTGCCGATACTCACGTCGTCGTTTGCATAGGTCCCTTGCCTGGATACTGCGCGCCCGCTGCAAAGAAGAGTTTAAAGAAGAGTCAGAATCATATTTGTTGTGAGTATTAGGCAATAATATAAAATTTTCATAATATGGCACGTCAAAAGCAGTTTTGGGTGATGATTTATTGCCTGTAGTTGCTATATGAATGATATGCATTAAAACAAATGATATTACTGCTTAATGCTCAACGCAGAACTCGCTAATTTGTCAAATAAAAGCTTAAAAATGGGAAAGAAACGTGCGAGTACCGTATTCTCCCAAATAGTAAGGCAGGGGCTACGTAAACGATTTGCGTCATTTTCTGAATTGCGCTATAAAACGCCTCGCGCTCATGCACAGCGTACCGTAGTATCACAACGCATGCGCGCTCGGCGTACTATGACGCAATCTGGAGAGTGTGATTTATCGTCCACGTACGCGGCAGGCTGACTATCGACTTAAAAATAGTACGGCATGTCGTACTATTGGAGAGAATACGGTAATCGATTTCATCCTCAACAGCATCAGAACTCCTTTCAAGCGCAAGCCAGGATCGTGGTTTAAAAATGCTCAGTTTCATTGTGGATCAAATTTCTGCCATGATATTTGTTTTGAAGAAATGCAGAAATTTAAGTTCTGAGCTCCAGAGATGAAGGGCCGACAAAATGATAATTGCTAACATGTACATGCTACAATAAATATTCTAGCTAGATGCACATTCTTTTCAGTTCGTGTAAACGCTGATTGACTTTTAGTTTTTTGCTTTAGTTTTGATTTTGTAAATCCGATAGAGCTGTTCTACTACATAAATTTTGCTGTTGTTGTTCCTGACCCTACCTTGGGCCACTTGAAACTAATAAAGATCAAGGTATGAATTTAGGACAAATATGGTAGTTCAAATTAAGCCGATTCCAATCTAAATCATTTCAAAAATTGTACCGCCTAAAAGCAATTTACTTACCGCCGGAGCAACTGACAGTCGCTGCGCAATCGGGCATTGCGACGAAGAAGTTAGAGGTCATCGTCGTGCACTGTTGCCAGACGGTCTGCTGACTGCAGGGCGCGTAGAGCGATGAGTCACAGTCCAGCAGCATCCCGAGGTTGCTGAAGTCAGTATTGGTTCGATAATCAGTATTTTAGATAGTAAAGTAAACGATAGTTTAGGTTTTACTTTGTACTGCATCTGTATTGTTAAATTTGGCTTACTAAACTTAATAAAGCCTATAGTTAATTGCTGACAGATACGCGGAGGACGTCTGGCTGAACTCGCGCAATATAACTACCGTAAATCCTCTAATAATCGCCCACCCTCTAATAATCGCCCACCCTCCAATAATCGCCCCCCTCAGAGTGATTAAAACATTAAAGACTTGTGCAGTGCAGGTCAACACTGAATTCCTATTCAAATTCTAGCACTGAGAACGCATAATCTTTGTATTTATGAGCGCTTTTATAAAATAAAATGACGATTGAAAGAAACAAATGTTCTCTCAGACCCCTTATGAAATAATAATCGCCCAGGGCGATTAGAGGATTTACGGTATGTTACTGTACTTTATTAATCTGCTTGTTATCAATGTATCACTTGAAGAAATGTTGCTATAGACTTACTTGCACTTGTTGTTGGGATTGGCTTGCATATTCGCAGTAAACGTATCCTGACACGTCTGCATTGCTCCCGCTTGTTGCGCCGATACGGTCATGATGCACTGGTAGTTATTGAGCATAACTGCAATATTCGATATTGTTATCATGTTATAAGCAGACAAATCAAATAATCTCCCCAAATTCTCACCGGTGAACACTGGTGGACGAGGGGATATTGAAGATGCACATCTCCCCTTTCCCCTCCATGAACGAGTTTGCAACTTTGCAGTAATCTTTTCCCTCAAGCCCATATTTCCGCCTGATTCTAATCGGTTCGCACTGAAGCGCACCATGTTCGTTCAAAATTTGAATACCCGGGAGATATCTGAGATGCAGATTTAAAAGGATGTATTTTTCATTCGATTCTGATTATAAAGGCGATTTGTTTCAAGAATAGAATATATCAACGATTAGCCTATCGAACTATTTGGTAAGTAGACGTAATCGAGCACGCTGCGGCCCGCACCTTTATAAGATGAAAGTAATCATAGTGCATAATATTATATCTTATATTTGATAACATGACAACTCGCGACACGACAATTCGCGACATACTATTTTTGCGACATTTCGCGACACGACAATTCGCGACATCACGTTAAATCAATGCGACAATTCGCGACATAGGTACTGTCGCGAATTGTCGCAAAAATATCATGTCGCGAATTGTCGTGTCGCGAGTTGTCCGTTTCCCTTATATTTCGCGGCAAAATCACAAACAATCTCTGTAATCCGCGGAAAAATGATTTCAAACTGAAATGGCTTCAACTAAAAATTTTACCCTACCTTGATAGCCAGCGCCGCATTGGAACCGCAGGCCTGTATAGAGACCGACTTCTCCGGCTGCCTCCGCCGCACTCACTCCCTGAGATACCAGGTAGGGTACATTGTAGCAGGCAGACACGGCTGCGTCGTTTCCGAGTCCCAAGCAGAATACAAAGTCCTCCATTGCGCTGCAAATTGAACAAAGAGTAGGAATGGATTAGAGCATAATGCTTTTGACGTTTCTGTCGTCTGACGTACCAAGTAGCGTACGTATTTACTGCTTTAACGCATAATTGCTCTGAGCACTCATCGCGGAGAAGTGGAGATGGATGTAAGAAAAGGGCTATCAATTTTAGGATTTAGATCCGAGAGGAGCAGAGATTTTTTATTCTACTTTTAAATGTCTCAATTAAATTTTTTCTTTATAAAAGTAGTGTGAATGAGTAACAGAAAGCGATGATAGCTTTTTAATAAATATGCCACCAAGTCAAAGTCCTTTTGGGATAGACACTCCATAAATATGCCCAATACTAATTTCTGGTAAGCCATTTGAAGCACTGCTTTCAGCGCCATGATTTGCGGACGTCTTTCCCTATTGCACCTTTTGTGAAACGTAAATCTTACCCGCAGAGAGCGTTGAATCCGGGCACGCCCTGATTTTCCATGAGGTTGCCAACTTGGTGCGCCAGATCCGTGTAAGTCGACGGCGTTGTGAAGTTCAGCTGGGTGATGAACTGCTGTTTGCACATTGTAAACTTCATCGGATCACAGGTCATCACATCATTCTGCTGCGCTCCCATGGGGTCCGCTCCATAGAACACTGGTCCCGGAACGATACCATCTCCGCGCACTAGTAGCGCGCCTAAAAAAGATACAGTAATTGTGCAAATTGTACGGCTCATTAAACTCATTCTTATAACCCAAAATATTTGCCTACCACGTAATGTTTCGACCTTTTTAAAAACTGATTGCTTCAAAATATCATAAATCGACGCTCGATGTATAAGAAAGTTTTCTTATTTTTTTAAGCAGAGAGAAAACCTAAAATCTGCTTTGTCAAGAAAGAGTTTAATATAAATATATCGCACGATTGAGAGTTATAAACCACATATACTACATTTAATAATTTGTAAATCAAACTCTTATTCTTAAGTAATTATTTAATTAAAGTCAACTATGGATTATATATGCCAAACTGTATCAGAAAAGATTTTTATTGGCAAAGGACGTTTTCAATCATTGCTGACACGGTTTTAATATTGCAAGTTCATAAACAGCTGCCGATCAGTTAACAGCGTAAAATATCATCATTTAAGAGAAATGTTATGTGAGCGGGACGAGTTTTTTAGAAAATATAGCTGCTAATGAAAAAAGGTGTAAGAAATGGTACTGTACGGTAGCGCGTGGACAAATTTCGTTAAGTTATTCAACTAGCAGCATATTGCGATCTGATCATCCCTCAGAGTACAGTGTGCTGTTTTTTCCTATCACTGCAACGCTAATAACTAATAATTAATAGTAGTAATTACCGAAGACAACCGCAGCCACTTGCAGAAGCATGACGGCGACAAGCCAGACGACGGCGAGAAGTACCGCACGCCGGTCTGTTGATGTATCGAATGATCTTCGAGCAGCAACCAGGTGCCTTTCATTCGTCGCTTGATAAGGGTACTACACACTCATCGTCCGGTTTGACCTGTGATAAAGCTGTGTGCACAAAGGGCGGTAAAACTTCGCCCCTGATTGCTACTGGTGACGTTTATTGACGAGGTTAGTTTGTTGTAGGCCATGCTGTTTTGACGGAGCAAAAGTGCGCGTGATCCTATTGGCGGTGAGGAAAGAAAAAGAAGCATCGATAGCGCAGACGTCGTTCAGAACAAAAGGCTTTGATAGCGCAAAAGGGTGTGTGCAATCGACGGAAGGGGAAGAGTTGCATTCTGTCTGTCGTTTGAGATATGAAACTCTTTACTCTTTATTTAGAAAACTCTGTTTACCAAAGTGGGCATTTCGGACATAATAGCGTTCTTTCGTTGATTGGAAGTGTGCCCGCTTTTGTGTAGCGATAGCAGACATTAGAGAAATCAATAATATTCGCAAAATCATGCCACATGGCTTTTTGGCAGCACAGCTTGCTGCTCTTCGAATAGTGTGAATATAAATTTAGCGTAATTCTGGCTCAGTCGGTATGTTTTTATGAAATAATACGTATTCTTAATGCTACAGCGACTGTAAATGCTATTTAGCCATATTTCTTACAGACACACCACACGCGCATGCGCCTAATAGAGCATAGCACTATTTGCTAAAGAAAAATAAAATTGTGCGGCTATATGCTTCAGTTTCTTTCAAGATCTTTGAGATTGTGTCGACGAAAACTTATTTTTCTTGGGTATTTCAAAAATACAATCTTTATAGACGAAATATCGTGTAATTAAACAGTGTTACTGCACTGCAAAGCTGCGTGTTAAAAGCGTTTAGTGTGTCATTTAGCGTGCTGCGAATTGTCGACGTACTTTTTCAGTGAATTTTCAAAACTGAGCTTATTTAAAACAAAGTACTCATTGTGTATTACTAAGTAAAAACCATTCATACACCCGTACTTCTGCTTGCCACGCCCCGCATAGTGAAGTCAGCTCTCAGCACTCTGCGAGACGAAATATACCGTTCCTTCTATCAAATACATTTGCAGTATTAATACATGATCCGCTATACAATGAGCTTCATAATTTCTATATCTTGCTTTGAACACAGACATACGTGAGAAATCAGAAGTTGATGTTCACTCGCTGTTAACACGTAATGATGACTTTATCAGTGTGGTAAAGCCAATGTTCGGTACGTCGCACTTTGAGCAATCTTTGTTCTATTTATGATACGCTCCCATAGCCTATGGGAGTGTACCTGCGGCATAGGTGCTCCTTGTATCGGGTAGCTACCACTATGGTAGTAAATAGCGATGTTTTGATATTTGATCAAGGCCAAACCTGATAAGCTGTATGTCACTTACCAAAGGAGAAATTTTCAGGTGGATTGAACAGTTTTGCCATGTCAGCACCTATATTATGACTGATGATTGTTCGTTCAAACCGTTTGACGCGTCAGTGGTGGTGAATGACCATTACGCGCGATTAAAAAATAGAACCCTGGTAAAGTTTTATTGCTTGAAAACTATTCCTTGTGTTGCTAGAAGTCAAACTTACCACGCCCAAAAAGGGTAAGTAAAATGCAGTAATTGACTTTTCTATAGGCGTGGCGCGCTTCCTGCTCTGTGAAAGTGTCACGATGCAACTGCGAAACTACGAGACAAACGCTTAGTGAGCAAACAAAGTAAGACAATGAGTCATATTATAAGAAAAGTATGATGACAAAGAGGAGCGGCATTTTTTATACTACGTCTTGCTCGTGGCTCCAAAGGAAAATCACACAACGGCTCATTATTAACAGAAATAACGCGAATCGTGCTTTTCGACCGTGGTCGCATACTCTGAAGTAGCTTCATCAACCGCTATCGGAAAATGCCAAGTAACAGCATCGTCAG
Source organism: Plectus sambesii (assembly GCA_002796945.1). NCBI lineage: Eukaryota > Metazoa > Nematoda > Chromadorea > Plectida > Plectidae > Plectus > Plectus sambesii. The sequence goes on from NIUQ01000004.1 coordinate 88,217, forward strand.
CCAAGGATCAATCAGTGGCGACACAAAGATGCCCAGAACCATTAGTCTTTTTGCCAAAATTGGCACCTCCGCAAACATCCACTGACCAGCCGACAATAAAATCGCCGAATTTGACATATTAGCGGTACTGTCGCAGTTATGGCAATTAATTTCATTACTGCTCTTGTTTCACGGTGATCACCCCTAACGTGCTGTGCCATGAAGCGACGAAGACGCTTAAAAGGGCATTCGCATATTTTCTGAAGCATTCGGAGGGAGCGGGGCGTATAATAAAAATTGCGGGCGTATTTGCTTATTTCTTAACAGTATACAATGAAAAAAGATTGCAAAGATAATTTCACTCATTAGGTAACTGTGACGCTACGTGCATTATCTCTACCATAAATTGTGCGATTTTTAGCATACTTTGTGTGTGCGTGATGCCATTGCCATAAAGGTTGAAAAAGAAAACATCACTAGTGCATCTGTATTGTGCTTATTGAAATTTCATATACTCTATTTGCTTTGCAAACACTTAATTTTTTTGGATTTCAAAAATGTATAATAAATTCAATTATATTGGTATTGTTTCATAATTATGTGTCTACATCCATTACAGTGTTATTGCCAGCACAGAATAGGAATCAGTTTCATCAGATATCAACGCGAAAACTAGTGTTTTGGGCTTTATCGCGCAAAAATTGCCCTGACTCGTCTTCACGTATTGTACACTCATATACAAGGCATCATATGCAGGTTGCGATGGCAGTTGCTACCTAATCAATCACAAAAACTACGTAAACCGAATTTCTCTACCTGGCCGGATAAGTCGACGACGGATTGCTGAAAAACGACAATGTTTACGCCCTTTAGCCAGCTTCATGTGAATACATACCAGACTTTGTCGTGCAGCCATCCAACGACGAATTTCAACCGCTCTTCATTGATAAATGGAAAAACATTGTTTGGTTGACCGATCAAGGTTGCCAACTCATTGTTGTTTGCGTTAGGACCAACCCCCAAGCCGTAAAATACAAATCCCACGTTAGTATAACTCTTATAAATGGATTGAGCGCTCGTTGCACTGCCGTCGGTGAAACTGAAATTGCTTTGCTAAAGTACAAATATCCTCCACACCGAAACGAGACCTGCGCGCGAATTCTTTAGCGCGTTGCTAAAAATCAATAATTTGTACATCATGCACAAATTACTATAGATATTGTTTCGTGCGGAACGTGTTAAATATTGACACATTCTCCATAAGCTTATGAATGTGCGTGCCTCTACGATTAAAGTGTAAACAATAGTGCATTTTCGTTATCGACTTACGCAGCAGCACTGAAGATCATGCCGATTTTCTGTACTTCTGCTCCTCTCAGCCCAGTATTAGCATTGAGGTTGAGGCTTCCTTGGAGGAGTGCGCTGAAAACGACGTTATTTTAAGCTCCACGCCTCTGACAGGGGAACAGTGCGACACATACTAGTAGATGTTGCGATTATCATATCCTCGGAACTTTACGTCATTGATCAGATTGCTCAGTTCCTCATGATCGTAATGGTTTTCCACCAAAAGACCGTGTCCTGTTGCGTACACGGCATAGTCAACTATGGCTACTCGGAGCTGAATCATTTTTCTTTATGAACAAACTACATACTTTACTCACACCTGGTCATCAGCTGCCTCAATTCCGACGTTAAATGGCCTTCGCCATTGGTGTAAAGTCCTTTTGACCTGAAATAAGGCAAAGGAAGCTACAATTTATTACTATTATTTCAATTTGGTACCATATCGAAGTTTGCCTGGCCCATTCCGTTGCTAGAGTCGATAAAAATGAGCACATCGACTGCTATGCTCCCCAAGTTGCAAGGAGCAATGCATCCTGTAATGTTGGTTGATTGCAGAGCGCCTGCTACAGCTGCTAGAAACGCGAGAACAACTCCAGCAAACCGCAGTTTCATGTTGTACACAATAGGTCGGTGACTACTTACCAGCCGATTTCAAGTTGGTATCTTTGACGTTTTTAGTGCTTAATAATAATGGTTACCAAAGTATTTATTGGCCTATTGACTAGCTTTTATGTGCTCGAAGGTTGGCGCAGTCCGGTTGGAGTTTGGCTGACACACTTATCGTTACGCTATAACGGCTATAACGGTATCCGTGATGTAAAACATGGTACGCCTTCCACAAACTCTGCGGGCTTAAGGTTTTTAAAATTGTTTGCACGGTTATTTTATAGTCTTCAGATCGACTTATTCTGATGAACATGATTGGGAAGCACTCCCATGAAGGTTTGCAAAAACTGAAGTAGCCTACGCGCTTTGAACGAATGCCGTGAAGAAAAGGATTTCTAAGAAACGGTGTCACTTAGTGGCACTTACCGTTCACTTTATCCAAACACGAATGGAACAATCGGCCGATAGAACTGATCATTCGACATAGCTATAACTGCTAATATCGTCTCAGCAAAAATACGCGATCTTTACTGGTTGTGGAAATTGCTATCTTACCGAATATTTCTAACAAATGCTAGTTTTCGAATACTCGCTTTCAACATTTCATACGTTCATTCAGTTATGCGTTAGTAAGAACCTCATTTCATATAGCTCTTGTCATGAAATCTTTTGATTCAATATCATGCGCGTTTTGTTTTCATTCATTTTCTTGCAAGACTCATTCATAACAGTTTCTCTTATTAAAAACTTCGGGGGTCTGTATTATATACCATTTCTACTCCAATCAAGGCACTTTCGATATCAAACAAAACACTTTTCAAATAATACACTTTCAACCTCAAATCAATAAAAAATTAGTAGAGATTTCGTGCGGAATAGGTTTCAGCAAACGAACCAGAAAAGCTCTAGACACTCACTATCATTTCCTAATCATTGCTTCGTTTTCTTTGTCTGGAAAGCTAAAAGCTCTTCGCTAGTTTTATTGCTTCGTTTGTGAATCATCAACGGATTTTAAGGACACAAGGTGTAGTAGATATAATTGTTGTGCTCTGCATTTGCTTCAATAAATATGCACAGGCCATAACATTTCAGAAAGGAATGTTACTCAGCAGTCGTTTTCAGCAATAGAATATATAGTGTAACATCAACAAAAGATTGTCGTCAATAATAAAAATTTTGGTTGGGTTGAATATAATTTAAAGAAAAGAAAATTGATTATTACTGATTTAAGACTGAAAATTAGCAAATTGATGCATTCAATGCACTTTTGGATCGGAGACACTCGTGGTAGCTTGGTATCCTTTGTTATCTATTTTAATATGAATGACTATCAATCTTTGCGCATGGAGGTAGAGCTGAATAATATTCTTTCCGACTATTCCTTGCTGCCTAGTGTGAAACTGGTCGCTGTTAAAGACAAGGAGACATTTATCGTTAAATTAAAATATACAGTCAACATCGTCCATAGCGACACCGCCCATAGCGTCACATCGGCCATAGCGTCACTTTTCTCCGGTCCCGAAAAAGTGTACATGTTTTGTACAGGCAATTAGTCGGCCATAGCGTCAGGTCATAGCGTCAACATCGGCCATAGCGTCACTTTGGGTCGGTCCCGAGTACCATCTTTGACATGTTTACAACACCTGCCATAGCGTCAGTCAGCTAATTAGTCATTTTTCCCCCCTCTCCCTCGCCGCCCCAACTGCCTGACCTCGGCAATTGTGAAGGGCGAACCGGGCCAAAACTGTCTCTCTCACGTAGGACAGTTCATATGGCTGTTGCGTGCTCTACCCGCACGGAACTTTCATTATTCGCATGACAATTGACTGGATTCTCTGTTTAGAGGCACCAATACAGTGTATTCTATTTGTAAAAATTGGATCCCGCAACGAAAACCGGCATACTGTAGAAGTCCATAGCGTCACTCGGCCATAGCGTCACTACCTTTTTTCCGGTCCCGAGGGTGACGCTATGGCCGATGTTGACTGTAATTGCTAAGAATAATTTAGTGAAGCTGCCTTAAAATCTTTACCTATAGAGTACTCACGAAGATGAGCATAGTGATGCTCTGTATAAGACATTTATAGTAATCTTGATTACCTCATACCATTTCGCGTTTTTTCATTATTGTACAATTTGTAGCATGCACTGAAGAAGTCGGTATGGATTCTGTGTGATGTTAGTGATAGACAGATTAAAGAAGTAAATCGTGATGGTACAGCTATATTGCGCTTAATGTAATTTCATATACTCAGTTCTGTTCGGTTTATTAACTCCTCTTTTTTCTTATTTTGGAAATATGTCATAAATTTAATGATATTGTCAATCTTTTGTGATCGATGATCAATGTCAATTACAGAACTATTGCCAGCACAGAAAAGGAATCAGTTTCATCAGAGAAGAACACGAAAACTACTGTTTTGGGCTTTATCGCGTAAAAAATGGTCCGAACTCGTCTTCGTGTGTCGGACATTCGTAGACAAGATTTGAAATGCCAGTTGCCATATCAGTTTCATGCAATTAATCCCGAAAGCTACGTAAACCGGATATATTTACCAGGCGGGAGGAGTCGGCGACGGATTGCTAAAAAAGACAACATTTACGCGCTTTAGCACGCTTCATACGAAAACTTACCAGGATTTGTTGAGCAACCATCCAACAACATACTGCAGCTGCTCTGCATTGATAGCTTGAAACACATTATTTTGTCCTACAAAATCAGACAGCTCAGCAATATTTGCATTTCGACCAATTCCAATGCCGTAAAATACAAATCCCGCGTTAGTGTAGCTCTTATAAACGGATTGAGCGCTCGCTGTACTGCCGTCGGTGAACCTGAAATTGCTATGAATAAGTACAACTATTCTCCACACCAAAACGAGACATGTGCGCAAATTCTTTCGGGTGTCGCAGAAAATCAATCATTTATACTTCATGCACAAATAACGGTTTTTTGCGCGAACTGTATAAATTATTAACTCCTGCGCCATACATTTAAGAAAATGTGATTCTCTCTAATAACAGTGGAAACAGTTGGGCAGTTATTATACACGACTTACGCTGCAGCGCTGAAGATCATGCCTATTTTCGGTACTTCTGGTCCTCTCATTCCAGCATTAGTATTGAGGTTACCCAATCCTTCGAGGAGTGCGCTAAAAGCGACATTATTTTAAGCTTTACGCTTCTGACAGGGGAACGGTGTGACACATACTAGTAGATGTTGCGATTATCATATCCTCGGAACTTGACGTCATTGATCAGATTGACCAGTTCGGCATGATCGTTGTGGTTTTCCACCAAAAGACCGTGTGCTGTTGCGTACACGGCATAATCAATTATGGCTACTCGAAGCTAAATCATTTTTCTTTATTAGCAAACGATTCATTTTACTCACACCTGGTCGCTCTGTCCCGAAGGTCCGACGCCATATGGGCTTTGCCATTGAATTAAAGCGCTTTTGACCTAAAATTAGGCACATAAAGCTACAATTTGTTACTGTTGTTTCCGTTTGATACCAAATCAAGATTCGCCTGGCCCATTCCGTTGCTAGAGTCGACAAAAATGAGTACATCGGCCGCTGTTGTTCCCAAGTTGCAAGGCACGGTGCATCCTGTGATGTTGAGTGGTAGCTGAGCGTTTGTTGCAGTCGCTAAAACAGCAAGCACAACTCCGGCAAGCGACTGTTTCATGTTGCGCACAAAAGATAGGCAACTATTATCCAACTGATTTTAAACTGGTGTCTTCGACGTCTTATGTGTTTAATATTAATGGTTGCTACGGCATTTATTAGCCTATTAAATTGCGTTTATATGCTCGGCGATTGGAGCGGTCCGGTTGGGGTTTCGCCTACGCTTATCGTTATGCTCGTAACGACTGCGACGGTCTCGATGATGTGGCAACACGATGCGCCTACCTTAACCTCTCCGGGCTCTATCTATATCAAATTGTGACTTGCGCAGGTTAACGCCGCTGAGAAGCTTGCTTCCATGACGATTTGTAGGGCAATAAAATCCAATGCACGTCATCGTCGCGCGCCCAACGAAGGTCGTCGAGGAAAATATTGTCGACGCACCTGCACAGCAACACACTGTTCCACTTGCTGTTGAGAATACCGAGTCACGAACCTAATCACCAGCCGATAAAACAAAATATGCGACATACTGTGAAATTCACTTACACCGGTATTTTGACTATTTTACACGAAAATACTGGTATAAGCGAAATTTTCTCATTGTTGTCGAAATATTGGTACATAAAGAATAATCTCCTTTAGCGTTATTAGACGTCAGGAAGCGTAGCTAACTTGTATGTTAGCTAGTGAAGTCAGATAATGAATATTGAACCAGTGTTTTTGGCATATTTATGTCTCTTGAATCGATCATAATTAACCCATTTTCTGATGGCAGGTCTGCCGATTCTATTACCGGTATAAGCGAAAGCGTTATAAGTGAATTCCACTGTATGTTACCGCGCTTTATGGAGGAAAGGCTTCAGAGAGGTAGTGCTATGTTCGCCAGCACATGCTATCCTTACTAGAAAAATAGTAATTAGAGGAAGAAAATGAATGCGCATCGCGCAGCTATATCTTGTTATCTTGTGACGATACACATCTGTTTGGGCTCAGTCTAGCGGATCCTTCATTCCGCTCTGGCATAGAAAACAGGCTGAGAATTTCATTTATACACTACCGAGATCGCACATTTGCTTTGTCTCTTTTTCAATAACTGACGTGAGAACTTTGGCCAGCGACCAGACAAAACTAGAAATTCTCTACTGTTGTTAATGGCAACAGATTTTATTTCACATGACACCATTCAGTAAGGAGACAGACAATACAGGAAAGCTTTTAATCGGACTGCGTGACATAAATTACTGCAAAGATGGTTGCATACTAAGTACTGATTCATAGTGTTATTTCAATCTGAAATCCAGTAAACATCAACGCACTGCCTCACAGCGGAAGCTCTTGATGACTTTAGAAAGAGTTAGCGATAGATTGAACCTCAAAATTTTCAATTAAAATTACTCATAAACGCAATAACAGCACGTCAACAGGTTGAACGAGTATCAGCACTACGTTTAGATTTAGTCTATCTCTACTAACGCATATATTGACTTAACATCAAAGTAGTTTGAAAGTGAAATTTTTTCACAATACCCATAACATGAGCCGTTACATTGCTACCAGTTTCCATGGGAAATCTATAAATAATAGGCGGTGAATGATCATTTTGGTCACACAACCTACAGCATGAAGTGCTGCTCTACCTACTTCCTACATTATCCGAATTCAGGTTCATTCGAAATATTCAAAAATTGTACGGCTTCTTCAGTTACACTTTAAAAAATCAAGTTTTCCAATTCAAAGTCGGTTTTCGTTCACAATTTGCAAAACATCGATATAATGCCAATTACATAACGCAAATCTTTAAAAGTTTATTGCACTAATGAACGATTCAAGGCGTTCTCTTTTTAACAATGAGCGAAATACAAATTTTTTCAAATATTCGTGTACAACATATCGCATGCAATTGACAGTGTGTGCGAAAACAACGATATGTCAATATTTTTCAGCTGCAGACCACGCCATGAGGGCAGAAGGAATCCTTTCTGGCCGAGATCGTTTAGAAATACTTCAGCGATGGGCTTGCCGACCTGTACCAAGGAAGCAATCACGTCGCCTACAGGTCCCAAATCCGGAACCATTGTTTGCACGTTAGTAACTTTCAAGTCGTTGATTGTCGCTTTCGCTGTTATAATGCTGTTGGCGCTCGCAATTTCTATGGATTTCACGTCAAAATTGCCGTGCACATTGAATGAGAAGATCGGTGTATTGGCGAACTTCAATTCGGCGACAACATCGGCGATCAAATTCACTTGACCAGGCATGAATTGCATTGCCGGCTGAGTCGACGTTTTGATATGCAGGCTACCTGAAATATATTGTTGTTAAATATATGGACTCTAGACGCGTGGCAAAGGGAGGTGTAGGGGCATTGCCCTAGTCCCTAATTTATTTGAGTCCAAAGTAAATTTCAAGTGTGTCGTTCCCAAATTTTCAAGTTTCTGTCCCTTCTCAGTTTCAAAGTCGATATGATTCATTGATACCCTCCCATATTAGTGACTACGATATTTTACAAGTATTATGAAATAAACCCGTGACACTCTTCCCATATTGAGTTCCACTACTACGAAAAACGTGACAGCCCATAAACACCATGATCTAATTGAATAAAATGAGAAACAGTAAGGGATGGCACCATTGTCTCACAGCTTCGTGGTATATTTGGACCCAATTTCATAAACCTTACAATAATTGTGTAATTGAGTTTCAGTTTCTGTGTAATCGCCACAGCATTATCAGAAACAAGCTATATTGGTAATCAAGTGAAATTGAGACTCACTCTCTCAATTCTCACTAGTGAAAAGTTTTGTGAAACAAGTCCCTTACGGGCTCTGAAGCTGTGCAAACTCACCAGTTGTGTTCGGATACTTTGCTTCCAGTGCTGGAATCAATCGGCCAATGCAAATGTCCTTTTGATCGCAGTTGGAACGAAGAAATTCGACTACTTTTCTACTTTTGTCAAGTTGAAACTGACTCAGTCCGGCTTTGTGCGCTTGATACAAGAACGAGTTGATGACGTAGTCAGACAGGAAAACGGCGGCCATTTTGGTGTCAGTCGGAGGCAGTTGAAGGGCGTTTGGTTGAAAAGGGGTGTCTGATTTGCCATTGATTGTTGTTTCGCCTTTCAGGGGCAAGTCAAAAGAAACGCCATGAACGTTCGGAGCTCCAGTTAGTCCATAGTCGAGTCTAAGGCCGTCAAAGAGTCGAACATCGGTGGCCATGTTGGAAATAAAACTATTTCCTCGCTCCATCCCGTATTGCTCGATTTTTTTGCAGACCAGTTCTTGCACTTTACTTTTAAGTTTTTTTCCAATCATACCGCGAAATAGATTGACGACCCAACCGGCAATTCCGCCGCCGTGAATTTTGAAGCTGAAATTACCAATATCTGCGCGGCAGCTGACCTTCGAGATCTGCAAGGCAAAAAGATGCGCGGCGAGCTATATTTTGCGTCAGCTAATGATCTTTAATCAGGCGCAGTATTCGTAAAGTAATACATCGCAGTTTATGATAAATTTCCCAGAAGTAGTGGGAACTGGAAAGCTCTTCCAAGCAAAATATGGTAGCACTCTACCAACAAACATTGTTGCAATATGCAATGATCCGCTAACAATCATTTCCTTAAGTTATAAAGTTAAGTGATGTCATAAAATTTCTATCCTAGAGCTGTTCATAACACGAAGCTTGGCGCGAAAACGTCAGTTTCCAGTTACGGTACATGCCCTAAGTCAGCCCTTAACTGAGAAATTCATAAGCGTGTCATATCTCCAGGTTATTCAAAATTATTAGTAACTTAAAAAAATATTATTATTCCACGGGTCCAATATGTCGCATTTCAAACCTGTGGTTTTCCCAGAGCGTTATTCACAAGTTGCATTTGTATGTCAAGGCCGAGATTGCTAATGCTGGCTTCGAACCAACCGCTAACGCTTATCCAGAAGAGGATCTTCTTTTTCACTTGGAAGTCGCCGCGAATCGCAGCGCTACCGCCATTTGATTTGAACCCCAAAGAACTCGGGCTAATTAGTCGATTAGTTAGCACCGGCATGGAAAACTGCGTCAGTTTCAGGTTGCGGACGCGGCTCCTCAAACTACGCTCGTCCGATTCGAAATCCGGAATAGCCATCGTTCGAACAAATGTTTCCAGTAATCTGGATCCAATCTGGAAGAAGGCAGATGTCATGGTAAGACGCTTTTGAAACGTGGCAAGCATATAATGCCGTGCCAGCAGTCAAACGCAAAGCAGGTATAAACTGTTAAGTTAGTAATGGGCCTCAATCGGCATTTGAGGTACAAGTGAGATGACTGACGCTTGCACTTCTCCCCTGATTCCCCTACGGTGATGTAAAAAAATGTTTTTCCCACCTGAAGCAAAGATTTTTGCATATATGCAGGATGAAATATGAAATTTTACCGAAAGTGCTGCAAGCGAGTGCCCAGTGATTTTCATAATTGCAACAGTCGCTTGCTTTTGGCGCATTTTGTATATATGATAACAGTTAGCCTCGGCGGTTGGATCACATAAATTTGTGCAAGTTTTTACATTCTAAGACTTTTGGAGAGCTGGTTAAAAACTAAGCATACATAAACAAAGCGTTTATTTGCAAGATCGTTAACTAATGCCTTATTCAGTAAACCCACCGACAAGTAGGAAAAAATAGTCAAAATCAACTACTAAAATAACAAGTTTTACCTCAGTGCCGTAGTCCAGGCCCTTTTTTGTCAGTCTTAGCAGTGTTCCAGGATTCGTGCTGGCAGCATTACGAGCGCGGATATTTGGCTTAAATTAGAAACGCAACGTCAATTTTTGTACTTACTGCATTGTGATTAAAATCCAACTACCTACAGCCATTGTCACTCAAGTTGCAAGTTTTTAATGTTTTCATGTGAACAATATAAAAAGGCTGTTCCAGCAAAGTCAGCGATCTCCGCTGAGCTCCAAATGGTGTGTAATACTGTTGGTCGAAGTATTCACCCTTACGTCAGTCTTGCGCTGGTGGCTGTGGTATTAATCGATTATATCATATAATTTGAATATAATCTAGGTTTAGCCGTATGGTGGCATACCCCTCAGTCACCGAGATCACCAATTATCTAGAATAATAGCGCCTAAATGTCCTTTTTTGAGCGCTCAGATGATTATTGGGCTCGTCTTGAAACATGCGCGACACTCCTTTCAAAAGACTATCGCGTCTATTTTCGAAAATTTTTCACTTCCACCTCTCTTTAAAATTTAGGCTACAGTAGTAGTGCATGAATGAAATCTATAAGAGAGGGGTTTACTTTCGAGAAAACCCGCTTTCCTTTCGGTGGATAACTGTTTGACTCTCATTTGAAATGAGATAACCAAAAGATCATTTATTTAAGGAAGCTGGGATATGTACGTTTTAAAAATTGTTGACGTTTATTGCTTTTCTTACTTTGATTGGTTCAGCCGTATGCAACTGCTCCTCTTGTCCATTGTTTCCAGCAGCCAAGCTGTTTTCATTGACATGTGAATGAAGGTTGGAAAGCTCGGCGAAATCGTCATCTGACAACGGGATGGGAGTGGAACCGTCTTCATTTAGACTGACTCGAACCAAATTTTCGTCGTTCACATCAATGAACTCGTTGGTTGTCCCGTTGCTGGAAACTTTGCGCATCGATGAAGCGCCTACGGAGGTCAAGAAAAGAGCGAAGAATAGGACGAGACGCATGGTAGATTTGTTGAACGCTGAATTAGGATGCTTAAAAGCTCATAGCCGTGACTTTTATGCATTTGATTTGTCCACACTGCTGAGCAAACGTAAATCGTCATAAGCGCATCATCACATCCTGTTTATGCTATCGATACCCCGAAAATGGCAAATTGAGTGTGAAACAGTCTGGTTCTGCTAAATTGTATAAACGCGCTTTTGTCCATACTGCTGAGCAAACGTAAACCATCATAAGCGCATCATCACATCCTGTTTATGCTGTCGATACCCTGAAAATGGCAAGCAATCAGGGTTCGGGGACATGGTACCCCTTCCCCTCCCACGTGATCAAATCGCTCATAGAGCAGCCTCGTAACAGTTTGGTATTGACACGATCTTTGTTTGATCAGTGTAATATGTCTAAACAACAACGTGCTGCTACGTGACGCCTCGTCACACGATTTGGACACGTGGGGGGGGGGGTACCTTGTCCAAACACGGAGGCTGGTACTGGAAAGAACGTCACGTTTAGTTCGTCGAGGCATCCGCCCACAGCGTCTAACGAACGAGTTGCTGATTGGTCATAAATCGCGACGAACAATGCGGATGCTACGCAACCGAGCCTTGAAAATGTATTACATAGAAAATGTATGATAGCATGATATCTCTTAGAATTTCGTGAATTCTCAAATTTTTAAGTATACAGTTCGAATCTTCATATAAAACTGTCCGTCTTAGTCGCTTTTTCTGTAAAATATATCCGCTATATAAAATATAAACTAAATTTTCGTTTTTATTGAAATTTTAAAATGCAAAATTAAGATATGAAAACATTTTTTAGTGAGAAAATTTCTCGACCAAGCGTTACAAAATTGTACAAAGATTCTGTTGATATATTGATCATGGCATAAGGATTTCTCTAAGCCAAGATGCAATGTTGCCCAGGTTCGACTGGTCGTTTTCGTCTATAAACCATTTGCTATGGCTCCCTTAATAACGAGCAGTCGAACCTTGATGACAGTTTACCTCGGCTTCAAGGAATCCTCGTGCTATGATCTTGATATCAGCAGAATCCTTGTGCTATTTTGCAAAGCTTGGTCGAGGAATATATTCACTGAAAACGCTTGTAACTCCCTTCATACTTATCCGTTTGAGCTGTGCTTAAAACCAAAAATATTCTTATTTACGTACAAATCGAACAAAAAAGAAACAAGTAAATCGGACAACTTTAACAAAGGTTACTCGAAAAACAAATAGGTGAGAAAAAATTGAGTCACCCTGTGTTTCCGCCGTTTGCAATCTTTAATAACTTTTGACTCAGTGGCCCGATTTGAATAATTCAAACGGCATTAGACTCCCCCTGCTCTAGGATTTTGTTTTTAAGACTTTTAGGCAATTTCGTGTCGGGCCTAATATTTTATGTTTTTTACCTTAACATTGTTCAGAGATGACCAGTTGGCCCAAATTTAACATTTTTGAGACCTACACAATCTGGGGAATCAAATGATATCAAAAGTTTAGACATTTTCGTGCCGAAACTTAAAGATTGATTTTTGGTCTCATCACGAAGTTTTTTAAAATTTGGTATTAATCAACTCTCCAGATTGTGTAGGTTTCAGAAATGTTAATTTTGGTCCCGACACGAACATTCACGAACAACTTAAAAAACGAAATCTTAGAGCAAGGGGAGTCTAACGCAGTTTGAATCACTCAAATTGGGTCACTCAGTCAAAAGTTATTCAAGATGAAAACGGCGGAAAAATTTGTAACGCCCTGTATTACCATAAATCTCATTGTATATAACTCTTGTCATGAAGTCATTTGATACAATATCATGCGCGTTTTCTTTTCATTCGTTTCCGTCCAGAAGATTGGATCGTAACAGTTTCTCTTAATAAAAACTTCAGGAGGCTTATTACATGCCATTTAGACTTTTATGAGGGCATTTCTTATATCAAAAGAATACTTTGAAACTCACATCAAAAAGGAAAATCAGTACAGATATCGTGCGAAATAGGTTCATATAACAAACAAAATAGCTGTAGACAGTCATTATCGTTTCAAAATCGGCGGTATATTTCGTTGTCATTGCTTCTTCATTCTTTGTCTGAAAAATTGGAAGTCCATTGCTTGTTGTGCAGTATTGCTTGTGAATTTCATTGATTAATTTGAATAATACATGGTTAAACTGTTCAAACTGTTTGACTCTGCCTTTGCTTCTAAAAATGTGCACAAACAATAACATTTTAGAAAGAAATCGTACTCAATGGTCATCATTAGCAGTAGAATGCACAATAAATATCACAAATAAATTGTTCTCAACAACGATAATATTAGTAAGGTTGAGCATGTCGCAGAGGAATAATTGTTAATCTTATGTGATCAGTGAGATGCGTCCATAACAGAACTGGGATTGAAACAAAAAGGGATTAATGTCATTACGTTTAAACGGAAAACTTGCCATTTTGAACTTTTTCCCGCACTCTGCGACCCAGATTCGTCTCCATTTGTCGGATACTCGTATTCAAGACATATGCAGGTTGCAATATCAGTTCCATTCCATGCAATCACAGAAGCTACGTAAACCAAATTTATTTTCTGAGAGAAAAGTTTGTTTACGGATTGCTGAAAAGTGACAATATTTACGGGCTTCATCAAGTTGCGAATAAAAACTTACCAGGACTTACTAAGCAGCCACCCAACGACGAAGTTCAACCGCTCTGCATTGATAAATGGAAAAACATTGTTTGGTTGACCGATGAAGGTTGCCAACTCATTGTTGTTTGCGTTAGGACCAACTCCCAACCCGTAAAACACGAATCCCGCATTAGTGTAATTTTTTAAGAAAGCCTGCGCGTCCTGAGAGTTGGGATTAGTAGGTCTAGCGAACCTGAAATCGCAACGGTAAAGTACGATTATCCTCAGCACATAAACAAAATTTGTCCGCGATTAATTTAGCAAGTGGCAAAATAATTGTCATGTATTCGCTTTAATGTGTGACTAAGCGGCCACTCAGCCTTTCCGAAGACTGATGATTGCTTAGATAATAGCGCGCCGGCCGCCCAAGGTAGACACAACTACCCTTTAATGCGGCCGGTATATATTACGTTATTCGCGCTATATCAAGCAGTTATTCCATCTGTCTACCCGTCCATCTGCCGCTACTGTTATCCCCTTCCCTGTATATCCCAATAAATGTTGGCATCGAAATCGCTCGCACCAAGTCCAATCTCCTTTAGCACCGTAACAGAATTAAAAATTGCATTTTACGCGCGCACAAGTGCATGTTTTGTTTCTTACAGACCGTACAAATTATTCACTCCTTTGCCACACACTTGAGAATTTGCGCGCCTCTATCATTTAAATGGGAATAATTGTGCATTTTCCGATATCGCCTTACGCTGCAGCACTGAAGATTATGCCAATTTTCGGCACTCCTGCTCTCATTCCAGCATTAGCATTTAGGTTGATGCTTCCTTCGAGGAGTGCGCTAAAAGAAAAAAAAAATTTTGCTCATGACTCTTACGATGCAAGCGTTTCGACGCGTACAGGTAAATGTTGCGATTATCATATCCTCGTAACTTAACGTCATTGATCAGATTGACCAGCTCGGCATGATTGTTGTGGTTTTCCACCAAAAGTCCGTGAGAAGTGGCATACACGGCATAGTCAACTATGGCGACTCGAAGCTAAATCATTTTTCTTTATTAGCGAATAGTATATTTTTTCACACCTGGTCGCTCTGTCCCGAAGGTCCGACGCCAAAAGGGGATTGCCATTGAATAAGTGTACTTTTGACCGAAAATAAGGCAAATAAAGCTACAATATGTTACTGTTGTTTCAGTTTGGTACCATTTCGAGGTTCGTCTGGCCCATTCCATTGCTAGTGTCAATGAAAATGAGCACATCAGCTGGTGTAGTCCCCAAGTTGCAAGGAGCAGCGCATGCTGTGATGTTGGTTGATTTCTGAGCGCTTGTTGCAGTTGCTAGAACCGCGAGCACAACTCCAGTAAACCACAGTTTCATGATGTACACAGTAAATCGGCAGCTACTGATTTCAAGTTGGTACCTTCGACGTTGGCAGTGCTTCATGTTAATGGCTGCTAAAGGATTTATTGGCCTATTAAATTGCGTTTATGAGCTCAGCGATGGCGCAGTACAGGTTAGGGTTTGCTAACTTTTAATGTGTTTACTGATAATGGCTGTGACGGTCACCGCGATGTAAAACATGGTGCGCCTTTCGCACACTCTGCGGACTTCATCTTTTTCAAATTATGAGTTGACAGGATTGTTTTACTATCATTAGATCAGCTGGGATAGGCTATTGTTGTTCAAAAGTGCTTTCATGATGGTTTGGTGGACAATAAAGTAACAGCCGCGCGTTCAACGAATGTTGTCGGGGAAGAATATTGTCAATACATAGTGGCGGTGTCACACTGTGCTACTTGCCGTTCACATTGTTCAGAAGCATACAGAATCACCAGCCCCTGAAGCAGACAAGATGTCCTGGCCGAAGCCACAAATATCGTAACGGAAATTTTCCCGCAGTAACTTCAGTGTTTTACTCGTAAAATGGTTTAAAACGATCTGAAGCCCTAGCACTCGAGATCATTGCTCAGAATCGAATGCTCAACAGGCTTCGTTTCATAAAAGCTAAAAAACCTCAGTACCCAATGTTCCGTGCTTAAATCTGAAATTTTTTGTTCCGTTTATGAGCCTGAATTCTTTCAGTTGAGTTCCGGTAGATATCTTATGTACTGAGTACTGAGATATTTTTTTGAAGCAGAATCCAGCAATCAGTTAAAATACAAAATTTGTGAAATGCACTAGCACGCATAGTAAGTAAGATACCAGTATCATACAAGCAAATTGGCATTGTTTAATCGAAAATTAAGGATCATTTTTCCGTTAACGAATGCTTCCCATTCGTGCCGCATGGCGTCGCTGAACTCGCGCGGAAATTCTCTGAAACATTTTGAAATTAGATCACTATTTGCTTTGGGACAAAAATTCCCATTTTTGTGCCAGATGTAGTATCATATTGAGTTAATATACTGACTTGGAACTTGATAAATTTATATTCCAATACAATTAGAGTCGTCCACGGGAAATGATAACCTCCGACATACAATATTTCTGAACTTCAGTTTTCTTCATGTCTCAGAAATAGGATTAATACCCTGCCTGAGCTAGCGACGATATCAACCCCAATTAATCCAATGATATGTGGGAGCTTAGAGAAGACCGAAAGTCAGCAGCATTTGCTCCCTTTCATATTCTACTGGCTTCACAACTGTCAATCACGAAATTTGACTTTCTCTCCGTCCCCATAATTTCAAAATTTCAACCTCATAAACCGTCATACATAATTTACACTTTTTTTAAAATCTTAGCAAAAGGTTTCTATTCGTTCTCTTAATACCGCAGGTGACTAGTTCCCAGCGAATTACTCCTTAGCGCAACTAATTTGAAGCTACATGAGAAAGTTAACCGAAGAGAAATTATTAAAATGTCTAATATGCTTCAGTTAACAATACAAGATATTTCATACTGCCGAGAAAATATCATCCGCTATTGCAGTCATATTTATTATAGCATATAAGATCGTCGCCTTATGCTAGCGCCATAACGCTATAGAGGTATACAATGAGCTTTATTCCAGGCGCAGACTTTGTCTCACCTATGACGTGTTTCGGTCCGGCAATTTTTGAAGACGAACAATATTCGCTTGCACTTCCTTATTTGATATTCTTGGCGCACATTTTGTAGTTGAAATTCGGACGTCGAAGTAGCGAAAGCGATCAGAGTGTCGCCGTCAAAGTCAAACCGTATCGCCTTTTCGCTCGTAAACTGACTCTTGGAGGGACTATTGGAGATCTGCTGAAATATTCCTGGCTGCTCACAAAGTCCGCTGTCGCAGTTGGCGAGCAAATTTCGTGTATTTTCAGTCAAACGATTGGAGAAGAGATCGACGACTTGACGCACAAGGGATCTTTCCATCGTCATTACTTCCACAGAAACCTAAACGATAGTGAAATCGTTAAAATTACTAATAAAGAACTTGCAGCACGATTATTTTAAGAGCATGAATTATGCATTTGCGGATTGTGAATCACCAATCGTAAATTAGTGAACAATATTCAAAATCTTAGCTGGGGGGTAGAGCTAAGAAAGGCGCATCCCACAGATTTTGAAGGGTCAAAAATGTTAAAGTACTACGAAAATGAAGTCCTCTTAGAATTTCTCGAGCGTGAAATGAACACGGCACGCTCAGCTGAATTCAATGTTCCCACCCACCTGCGATGAAACGCTGCTGAATACATTCTGGTTGAGTTGTGCACTAGTCGCACTGACGGTGAAAAATCGATTGAGTTGATCGACAGCAGATTGAGGTAGAATCATGCTTCGAAAGTCGTCAACATCGCGGGCGAATCGTTTGATAATCGTGGTGGGACCTCCGAACTTTCGAAAGAGCAATGTTCTTTCGGAGGCAACGACCGTCGGTCGGCTAAGAAAGCACCGGCAACCCGCCTGCATTTCTCTAGCAGGCACGCATACTTCAGGCACAGTAGAGCAGATTGTTGCAAATGCTGAAAAGTTTAACTGTTTAGAGTAAAATGATTATCCTGGCCGTTAGTTCTATTTGAGCAGAATTGCCACAGTTTTCCGAAATTTGTAGCAAAAATTGGTGAGACATGATCATTATAGTATGCTAAATGTTACAGTAAAGATTCGGCGAAAAATTTCGAATTCGGACTAAAATGCTATAGAAACAGATTAGGCATGAAAGGCGGTCCATAATCAATATCCACATTTTTTAAGTTCCGATTCAGCTAGCTAGAATCCAATTTCTTTGTAATTTAGGGCAAAGAAAGGGACCGAAAATTGATTAAAGAGCAGATCAGCGATGAACTTGAAGTAAAGGTCAGTTAAAGAAATATTGCTAACACAACCATTGTCATAAGAATTGCGGTAAGCACGGGATTGGTCAGGTCTTCCATAGCAGAACAGATTCTCTCCGTTGCTTTACATTTAACCAATCGCCGCTATACCCGTTATTGCAGACACTAACAAGTTAGTATGTTTAATTACTCGATTGTGCAATATAGAATCCAGAAGACTTTATCTGAACGTAGATTAACACTCCAAAATTCATTTTGATTGAAACTTTAGTGTCTATAAATTTTTACTATGATAACATCTGGAAATTTTTGAGCTTCGCTTATATTGCATTTTCAGAGAATGTTTCATCAGATCATACCCACGCTTAATCCAGCAGTTGCTAGAAGGTAAAATCGGAGCAGGAAAGCAGGCGTTTCCATACAAATCAGCATCGTTGTCTAGTCCTAACAGCTAAATTTTTTTCCCGCCAGCAAATTATCAGCTTTTGGGTCTTCGCTCTCCTTGTTCCTTGTTCTGCGCTACGCGATTGATTGACTCTAAGCTTTTATAAGCAACCGATAAAGAGTGAAAACAGTCTGGTTCTGCTGAATTTTAAAAACGCGCTTATGTCCACATTGCTGAGCAAACGTTAACCGTCATAAGCGCATCATCACATCCTGTTTATGCTATCGATACCCTAGAAATGGCAAATGGAGTGTGAAAACAGTCTGGACAAAAGCGCGTTATACAATTTAGCAGAACCAGACTGTTTTCACACTCCATTTGCCATTTTCAGGGTATCGATAGCATAAACAGGATGTGATGATGCGCTTATGACGGTTAACGTTTGCTCAGCAGTATGGTTCTGCTAAATATTATAACACGCTTTTGTCCATACTGCTGAGCAAACGTTAACCGTCATAAGCGCATCATCACATCCTGCTTATGCTGTCGATACCCTGAAAATGGTAGTCAATCGGGCAGGTAATTGCTCATCGGGAATTAAGCCTTTTTCGTACCATCACGCCCATTGACTTTTTTGGGACCGTAATTTTATTTTTTATTGCAGATTGCTTATGTTAATACATGTTTTGTTTCATCATAACAGCTTATCAGTTGTTCAACATCACACAAACAGGCAGACATAAAAAGCTCGGCTTCCTGCTCACCCACATATCTTTGTGTCGCAAAAATATTTTGACCATACTGTTGACTCGGACCGGTTCCATTTATTTGTGAATCACTACGTCATTACATAATAGCCAGTTCCGCTTGTGACTGTATAAATATGCGGATCGAATCGCAATTCAGCAAGCGGTTTACTGCGCTACTCGCATTTTTTTTCCAAAACCCAAAATGAATCCAGAACTTTTGATCGTCGGCATCTTTTGCCTTCTTGTGTTTGTCCCTTTGGGACAGTCAGTGCGAGTAAATCTCCCCGAATTTAACGATCCCTTGCTGGGGCAGCTGATTGTTTCACAGAAAAAGTTTCCCTTTCTGACGCTGAAGCAAGATCCTGATCTTGCGCACGTCTTCCCGACCGACACTCAAATAAATGAGATCAAAAAGGCTGTGGGCGGACAAGGGAACTTCAATCGTCTACGGGCAAAGAGGCAGTCAGGTAAATCCATGTTCTTTTACATATCGTGTAAAAGTGAAGTTTGTTCAAATACGATAATACGCATAAAGTGCGGCCTAGACAAAATATTTCATGGTGATCAACTGTAAATCACCACGTTTTCTCAATTTAACCGCGCTTATGAATTGTTTGAACATTCTCTGAAGATGTGATATGTCGTTGAAGTTTTCTAAACACTCGGAGAGACACAGAAAATTATCGATAGGGGATCATTAGCTGCTCTTTCAAACGACTCGCTAATTATTTTGTACAGGAGCAGCATATGTATCACATACACTGTTAAATGTAATGTTAAAATTATTGTATATCATGCATCCAACAAACGATGAATGAAATGATCCTCCGCTGCATCGATTTCAGATTGTAGGGTAATTAGCTGACGCAGTTTCGCTTTTTTCTGGTTATCATATTTCGATTGAAGCTAGTTCATCCCTTTCAATAAAGTAAAATAATGCTTTTTTGCAGGTGGGGAAATAGATATTCCTGATCCGAGCTTTGGCTTTGATTGGTTCGAGAAGTTTCAAAAGTTCTTGGGAAAATTTCTCAAGTTCGAGTTCAGCTACGAAATTCTCAACAGCACCATCGTTGATCACGGTTCTCTACCTTTTGATAGGATTAAACAAGACGCCTACTTCAAAGCAATGGTGTAAGCGAGATAGATATTGACTCTAAATTTATTTAATCACCTGCCAGCAATTATTTCACAATAATTGCTTCTCATAGACGAGATATTTGAATGACTTGATGATCTGCGTGTTAGAGGATTATTTAAAAAGAATTATAACGTAATTATTTGAATAATATATTGTATGATAAATCTAAATGTTTCAAAAATACGATATGTCAAACTGCTTTGGATTATTCTCGTTGTGTAGCATTAGCAAAATCGACCATTCTATTTTTTGTGCACCCCATGACCACGATTCGATGACTCGGTACTGCCGATCTGTGAACATAACCTCATATAGACAATTAAATAACGCTGACTTTATTTTATTTTTCTGAAACTTATTAACGATATTGAACGAGGAAGGGGCTGCGTGAAGAAGTGCAGCGTAAATCAAACTGTAAAAAATTAAAGTGAAATCGGCACGAAGTATATCTTGCAGGATTGAGAAAGATATGTATCAACCGTATTTGGAGAAGGAGTTCAGTCCGCGAATGCGCAATTTAACTGCTGGTGAAAAGCCTTGGCTGCCAGCAGAGAAACTGATTCAGGAAATGAAGGAATGCTTGTACTTCAAATATGGATCAGCTAGCGATGAAGATTTTCAGGTAAAAGATATGAATAATTTTTTAAAAATTTCTTAACAGCATGTTTAAGTTTTCGATGAATTGAATTGAAGGTTCTGAACTGAGGTTCATTTAGTCGATTAGCTGAATTCTCCATTCCTCATTCGCCTTTGAAGGTAAGGCTACTTGTACAATTCTCTAGGCGAGCTTACCGTAATAAAACTGGAACACAAAATTAGAATAAAATTACAGGAAACATATTTTCATTTTTTTGCGGCCAGTCATGCCATAATTTTAGTATGACAAGGAAACTGGTGGTACCATGGTCTACTACAAAGTCACCTGTATGAAATTGAATGATATGTACTACGTCGGCATTTCAACTTACGACAACACTTTCACTTTGCATGATATCGAACGTCTTGAGAAGATTCAGAAGGGATGGAGTCTTCTGGGATTCAAGAGACACAAGGAAGAAATTAGGTAACTTTTTGTTGATTAGCCACTAGTTAGCAGCGACGTAATAGGACTGATCCGAAGGAAGGACCTGGGTTAATTGGACAAAATAAGCAAGCAATTCTCATTTCTCATTATACTCGCAAAGCGTTGCTTAATGGTTGGTAGGTTGTCAGGAAACAGGTTTTACTCCTGTTGATTTAAAGTCAAGAGTTAATGTCAACACAAAATTAGACTAACTTTCCAAGCATCTTAGAATCAGCATGTCAAAAAAGCACCAGATGAGGACGGTGCATAGGACTGATAAGAGTTTACGTGAAACGCTTTAGTCATCTTATGTTTTATTGATTACAAAGAACGAATAGATGCCACTCCATGCATTCTTTGTAATGAATAGAATATAAAATTTCACGTGAACACTGAGCAGCCCTTCACTTCAAACATCAAAATCAAATTTCCATTTATTCTGATGTTGGTAGCCCAAAAATTATCATATTCGATGCTATCATTTGAAGTGATACATTGAGGTGACTCATAATCATACTTTGCAGAAGATGGTTTGAGAAGCGTTATGTAACCCTTGACGATCTAAAGAAGCTGCTCGACTACATTATGCGAAATTTCGCGGCGCGCATTCGACTGGAATATCAGCAATATTTGGAGGCTTCGAACGCGCCTGAAAATCAAGGAAGATAGATCAGACTCTGACTTTTGAGTGCTTTACTCTTTCGATTTGTTTTGTTGATATTCGCCGAAAACGTTGCTTTGTTCATAACTCGTCGATTTAATGTGGTCTTATAAGTACGATACTAGTTATTCAAGTAATAAAGCGAGAAACTCAACATAAGGCTCGAGGTAAAATTTGAGTGCGTAGAAGGTCACTCTCACTGCTTATTCTACGAACTAACATAGCGCAAGGTGTCAGATTCTTTCCCGAATCGATATTATAAGCGTGGTTGATCCAGGAAGTTCTGCTCCAACGAAAGTGCCATACTTAGATGGGTAAAAATGAGAATCCCTTTTTTATGCATCGTATTCTGTGCAGTAGAAACGGCACGAAAGTTGCGAAGTAGCTGCTATCAGTCACTGCTGTCGATACATCTATTCTCTGGCAGCGCGTACTGATCCGTCGCCAATGAGACAAATTAGAATAAACGTCCAATATTTTTCAGAACAAGAGTTGCCAGTATCTTCAAGTATGTAGTAATCTTCTCGCTGATTAAGTGATACGACAATCTGTTGCGCAGGAAGCAGTTCGATAAAGCCCGAGTAATC
This sequence comes from Plectus sambesii, assembly GCA_002796945.1. Taxonomy (NCBI): domain Eukaryota; kingdom Metazoa; phylum Nematoda; class Chromadorea; order Plectida; family Plectidae; genus Plectus; species Plectus sambesii. The sequence goes on from NIUQ01000004.1 coordinate 110,934, forward strand.
ATATATAACAAGTTGAAGTCATTCGAGAAAAGTTCAAAACTTCTCCCGCCACAAAATTTAAGAGATGTTTTGCATTTTTCCACCTCAAATTAAAAATGATCCTTTCTGAACATGCAATGCTCACCTTTAGTCGTTCGCGTTGAAATGTTAATCTCGACAAAGGTCGACAGATGAGCTCTCTGGTCGATGCTGACAGTAATCCGTCAAAGTCGACTGGACAGTGAGGGGTGTGTATTTAGAATAATCATCATGGTTGCTGCTTTCAGCCCCTATTATTCTGTCTACTTTTAGCGTCCTAAGCGTTTTACAGATCACACATCGGGATTAATGCTAAATTAGAGCGCATAAACTTCGAATATATGTGCTCTTGACTCAGAAGCGCTAATTAATTAGAAGGTAGAAGTAGGATGGAACGCCGTTAACGGCTCAGAGACTGACCGCGGCTGCTTGGCTGATCGGCGGCGTAGCTAGTCGACTGATTTGTTCACTCAGCTTCATATACGTAAGAGAGATATGCTTCATAAATCGTATAAAAGCAGTGGTCCCGATAGCGCGTGAGGTTTACTTGCCTTCATCAGCCGCATGTCCCAATTTTCTCGTTCCTACCTTAAGAGTGAAATTTTCCACAACGTTTGAATTGTATCCTGTACATTTAATTTGTAAATCGTGAAGCAAAACAATACACTCAGCCGATTTCATATTTCAAACCTACTAAATGTGCTCTGACATCGAGCTACGTTTGACTTAAATTTATGTACAAAATATAAGCCGAGTGATTGCCAGCGTTCAGAAATATTGCAGTGGTATTCCTATTAAGAAGTTATGAATCACAGCAACGAGTGCCAGAAAGAGTACTGTAGGAGAAAACCGATTAACAGACTTACTGTGACTAGTCGTATAAAGCTGCTCTGCGGCAAAATATTTTCGTGTTCTGGACTATGAAGGCGAAGATTACAATTCTGACTGGGGGATTAGTATATATTACTCACCTTTGGCAATTGCCCAACCAACGAGATACGTTTACAATTTCATTCCTAAGAGATAGGTGCGCAAAACGTTCAGGCCAGCTAGCGGTTGAAGAAGTTTGAATATAGAGGATAGGAAAGAGTAGGAAAGGCGTAAAGAGTTGACCGTAGACGCTCTCATCAGAGCCATGTTCGTGAAGTTTCCGATTTTGGTAAGGAAGCTTCTGGTCTAAGTTAAACATACGCGTAGACTTGCTTAGGCTAAGACTAAAGTGCTTCTTGGGATCGTGAGCTTTGAGTGCGCAGCCTCAAGTGTCGATGGCCGCTAACCTTCGCTAATTTACTAACTTTCTTTCCATGTTTAATGACATCACTTTTTTTCCTGCCCCTTAAGCTTGCCAGCTCTTTTCCTTCCGAAAATGTTCTTTATAGAGTTCAACCGCTAAAAATTGTCAATGTATCAGTTTCACTTTACGTAATTCAACTAAAGCCGCGCTTAACGCAACGAGAATGCAGATCGCTTAAGAAAGACTTTAGCTAGAGTATGGGATGGGAATCTAATTAAGGATCTCAACCGCGAGATTACGCTCGCTCCATATCAGCAACATTTTGTTCAGTTTTGTTCATCGTTCACTTATTCTCCAGGAGGATTGCAGCATGGATAATCATTCGAGCACGAATATAAGCAAGTTTGATGAATATTTGACCGAATTTTATGGACCCGGTGTATTCGCCGCCTACGTCTTTCTGTCTTCTTTGTTTGTCATCGGAAGCGACGTTTTGTTCATCGCCATGACACTGACAACGCCCTATCTTCGGTCGCACGAGTCCAATTGGTATACTTTGCTTGGCTGCAGCGGCCGGTTTTTTAAAAATAAATAGCATTTCTGTCGGTAATTTTGAATCGATCGAGTAAAAGATGCCATCTCTACTTGAAATAGCTAATCTGAATATCATCTATGTAGACGAATACTTAGTGATTCGCACCATTTGAAATGAAAGCAACAGTCATGATTATTGAAACGAGTAACAGTTCGAAATCTTACAGGTTTCTAGTGGGCTTCAGCCTGGCCGATTGCCTGCACTGTTTTTTCCACGTCATCGACGCGTTCGCAATTTGGTTCGGCTCGATTGAAAATCGCAGCTTTTGCAAGCATGTCGGATTTTTCGTGGTGGCCACAGCGTCGACAAGCTTTGGATTTCCCGCCTTGATTGCCGCCGATCGGTACTACAAGATTACCTATCTACCGCAGAATGGTTCACTGATGATCAACTTGTTTACGAGAAAGTCAATCGTCCCAGTGATTGCACTGTGGTTTCTGTTCGCTTTTGCCATCAACATTCCGCTTCTCACGTTCGACGCCTTTGGAGAGGATCCGGGTAGGATAATACTTCAACATTCAATACACTGACGCAGTTCCGCTTAGGACGCACACGCATTTGAGAACGTTTCTTTCATGCTGTTGCTCTGCGTTTCCTTCCGAAATACTTTTTAGCCAAACATTTTCAGGGTGAACATAATCCTCTCTTTTGAATCTTTGCAAACGAAGAGAAACTTTGCAGTGATGCAGAGGACAATTTCAGCGGAACTGTTATAGAAGCTTTTTGAACTCAATTGCAAATTCTAGTGCATATTCTAAGAGCAGAACATGCTATATCATTTTCAACTATTTTCTACCGTAGCACTAACGACTGTCATATAGTTGGAGACTGGTACACAATTTAAAACTATCCTATAACCGCAGGTGACGATTCATTATCGCTGATTCGTCAGCATTGCTGCGACTTGCGGTATACCCTAATTTACGTGTGGGCATTTCGGTCTGCAACAAGGTGTTCTCCTAGAACACCCTATAGGTTGCCTAATTACACTCCTCTAAATATCGAATATCTATTCTACTATCGTAATCTTACTCTTCCTGGCAGCGCAGGCTTAAAATTCTACTAGAGCGGCATGTCGTTTTATCAGCAATTGCTGTATATTTTTAAGTATGATTCCGAATTGTTGCAGATTTAGAGAATGTCATAATATTAAAATGTTTATGGTATATGTATATCTTTTGACTCTTTAAAAAGAGCACTTGACAGTCCAAATCGGTATGGAAATGATTCTCTTTAATATGGGAAGCGTCGTTTTTGGTTTGGAAAGTGTCCTTTTAAGTGAGGTAATGGTATGTAATTCATATTTTAGGCGGCTTCTGCGGCGCGCGAAAATTTGCATCTGTGCCTCTGCTACTGGCCTATGAGTTTTCGTGCCTTTCCATTTTCGCCATCTCAATGTTGATGACCGGCTACTACTACATTCGACTGACAGCTTGGCTAAATAGTCATCAAGTCACTCACATCAGCAGTGAAACTATGAATTATACTCGTGCTGTCATGAAAGTAAGCGCAAAATCTTTATATACCATTTCCACTTTGATGAAGATACTCTTCAAGTAAAATCAATACGGAAAATGCCCTCATTAAAGTGAAAATTGTGCATATCGATCTAAATTTTTCAATAATTATAATATTATGGTTCGAGCATCAGGTTGTGATATATTGAAAGATTTCCAACTCGTCGGTTCGCACTTTGGGGTCGAATCGAACTTTGATACTCGTAATTGATTATATGATACAGTCGAGACTAGTGAAAATTTGCGCACCTATCCGATTTTGACTCTAACGTCAGTTTTTTTGCAGCTAATGAAGGCAGTGACAATCGTACCGATGGTGACGGCCACTCCGGCAGTGATTCTGGGCGGCGGACAGATGTTATTTCCGGAATTGCCCATGTGGATTCGTCGAGCGCTCATTTCGGCCTACTTCATTTCGAGTGCCGCCAATCCGTGGCTTACTATCCTGCTCGTTCGGCCTTTTCGCACTCGATTCCGTCAGCTCTTCTGTGGCGGCGCAGTTGAAAGCGTCACTGTGTCGTCTGATGTTCAAATGGTCAGCAGCATTTCACGCCAAACGAGAAATGCTGGAATAAAATTTTAATAGTTGTGATAAGTGTTCTATACCGAATTGCTCTATTACTGTAATAAAGTCAGTGCTGCATTATCATAAGGGCCAAGTCGGCCGCGGCCTTGGTTCCCTAGCGCCGTGTCCCAGCGGAGCCTGGGGCCTTTTTCAGAAAAGCTCAGTCGCTGAAATTTGATAAATGTTGGCAATTTCTCACGCCTTCGATATGTCTCTATATACAGCTGAAAGAAGACACTCGCCCTACATTTCTAAGATTTCAGCCACCAAGTTTTAGTGAAATAGAACCCTAATTTTGCTGAGGCACAGTAGATGTTATAAATATCTCCTATGTTTGTTAGTTGCAGGACGCTTGATCGTATTTATGCACCCAACCAATTATACTCTTGCCCTTTCCGCACCGACCAGTTCCTCTGCCATGCTCGAAGGTATCCCTCTTATTCTTGTCGTAATGCAAACAAATCGGACCAAAATTATTTCAAAAATGCAACTGTTCTATACTATGAAATCACTTGACAAATCGCACACTTATTTTATAACACGAAATTAGATAAGGTATTTGTTATGATTGACTCGAATGAGGTATTGTCAATTATTGCTCTGCTCATATACAGTTTTGAACCAGTTTCATTTTCCATTTGTCACGTATACGTCTGCTAGCCATATTTTCAAACAGTTAATTAAATACAAAAGCTTCGTACAGACTTTCTTAGAAATGAATATTGTTTCCATTTATTGCCAGAGTTGCTTGCGCTTGTACTTAAAATATCTGCATCCATAGCAACATGCGTGTCCTTATGTCACACGATACAGTCGACTACATATTCGCTTGCAAAGAAACTAACTTAAAATAGCATTCATTGTTCAAATATCCCCATTAGTCAATCAGCTTTAGCTTACTGCTATGAGACACACAGAAAATGCGACGAATTATCGCTCATCGGCAATCTCTTCTCAGGATTCTTACGAGAGCGCAGTTTACAAAAAGCTGCACGATGACACACGTGTTTATCTTGTTTAACGAAGTGACGCGATCCGGTAAAAGTTCCGTCCATTTTTCCGCCCCGGACGCGCGTGAATGTCACTCAGCTGGAGAGGAGTCAAATAGTCGAATCGTGCATCCGTTTGCTCCCAGTGCGACGTCGTCATTGAGCACCTTGACTGGCGGTAAAGAATGTGGCGATCTACCGATCTCATTTCATCTGATAGATTCACTTTCCTTGCGAGGTTTCTTGCAATCATCGTCCTGTTATGGACAGAGGCCAGCGGTAAGTACGATGGATATCGTTTTTAGCGGCCCTTCTTTTGACGATAAATTCCTTAAAACGGTCAAGTTTTATTGATGCCGAATTTTAATCTCTGCTTTGTACGGGCAAATATCGTTTATAGCGATATCGGTTAGACCGGTGCATCGCTTTAAGCGGTCAATACTGATGCTCATATAAACAACTTGCACTGTTAATTGCTATTATAGACGTCGGTTGGCGGTTGACCTTGAAGCACATCAGTTTTAGCAAGCAGTGGCGGTAAATTAATCAGCTAAATCTGTGAGCCATATTTGAATAGTATAGTACTCTAAACAGCGCATATACGCAAAATCTTTTAATTTGCGCCTCATGTCTTTTACACAGCTTTTACGATATGATGCGCATATTACATGAGCGCCCCGCCATCCATTTGAAGTTGAAATTATTGCTCAATAATACTAGTAATATGCTACTTAGTACTACACCAGTTACCACTGCTTCGGTAAAAAGAACAAGCGCTTTTTTAGCTAGCGAAAGTGGTAATACTGTACACAAGCGGCAAGTTTCGTGGAATCGAGGTTATGGTGGATACGGTGGCTACGGGGTAAGATGGAAAAATGTTCAAGTATTTTCAGTTTTAATGATACAGGAAGCGTCGAATAATTTTTATCAAACATAATTACTCAAAGCTGAACTATAGAGAAAACTTCCGTTTGAATAATATTTGAAACTTTACTGAAAAACCTAAATTCTGATTCACTTATCATTTCTCAAAGAGTTGGACAAAAATTTTCAAGGTTTTCCATTATATCAAAAGATTTATATTTAAACAGGAATTAGAAAATATATCAATAGACGACAAACGTCATACAACTGAATTAAGTCTTGAATTTCCTATGGTGGAAATTCTTGAAAGTCATATATAAGCTTTAAACGCAGTATGGCGCAAGCACGGGACGCCCGTGTCATATTTCTTCAACAGATGTTATCATTTTAGCTAAAATCTGGTATATATAAACAAACAGGACAACTGGAAAATGTGAACAGTGAGTGGTGTACAGTTTACGCAGAACTGCACGTTATAGAGCTTTATGCCTGAATGTTATAATCTTTTCCAAATCTCAAACTAATCGTAACATAAGCACACACGTTTTTTTCTCAGAGTATCAAATAATTTGAAGAGCAAGCAATTTAATTTAGAATGATGAAGAACTCTAAAGAAGCATATGCTTTGCCTGAATAATGTAGGCGCTACTGCAACAGTGAATATTTAAATGGGGCATATTTTCGTTATTCTTTTAGTATTATCCATGGAATAATGGTGCAAACGGATATTACGGCAAGAGTGTATCATTTCCGGGAACTCAGACTGGTGGAGCATTCAACGGAATAGTCGGCTCACAAAATGTTTATGGTCCCAATGTTTGGGTATGAAATAATTTTACTTGTTTTTGTCATGAAATTGTAACAGTGATTGAGTAGTATTCTCTAAAACATGAGAGAAGCTGCTGCATGTATTCATGGTAACGGTGTTGTTCGTTGATTAGCTTTGAATGTTTTCATTTCACAATACAGAGCAGGCATTTTGCTTTGTAATAGTGTAGTATCCCATAAAATGCAATGAGAATGCTCATAATGCTCAAGATCACCGTATAACTGCGAAACATTGCTTAGCCATGAGTCGTGACGCGGATGATGCACGTCAAACACAAAGGAACTTTGGGCAGTTTTGAGAGAAATGAACCGCTTTGTTCTCAACATATCTTTTTTGATTCCTTTCGCATAAAAGAGCATCTGCGACACAGCACGTTACTCTGAAATTGATCATTGAACTTTATCTAAATATAACGAAGATTCAACAATGCTTATAGAAGAGTAAAGTAGATTTTATTACGCTTTTAAACTGTTTTAGGACAGAAATACTGGCGCCGGAAATATCAATAATGTCGGTGGCATGGTCGGCGTCGGAAATCAATACCTGGTGAACGTTGCCGGCGGCTCTTTCGCCGGTCCTCGTTACGGCTACGGCTATGGATATGGCTATGGATACCCTAACGGTCAAAATTCGCCGTATGGATCTTTTGGATACGGCGGATATGGACAGAATATCTACCCATCGCCATCTACATATTCTAATAACGCTTGTTCTTTGTGCGGTATTGTAACGCCGCCACCGTCCGGGGTGAGAGAGTTGATTGATTATTGAGGGAGGCGCATGAAATGAATTACCTTAACCAGATTAGGGTAATTATCAAATACTTCCACGAGAAAAGCTTTAACCGTAGCGTTTGCATTAAACTTTGCATTTACAATTTTTAGTAAAGTTAGCTATGAAAGAAGCTTTATCCTCTTTGTAATTCATTTTTCACAATAGCAAGTAGCCAGAAATTAATGTCACATGCTAGTCTTAAATGGCAATCAAACACGAAAAATCTTTCAATAAAGACTGTCGACTTGTGTCCTTGCAGACCGCTTCAACTCGCGGCGCTCCAACACCATCAACAACTCCATCTCCATCAAGATATGTGCGAACGACAACATCTTCTGCAACGACTACATCGACGCAAGCGCCAGCATCAGAGACATCATTCTTTCCATCGAGAATTGTTGACCAAGAAGCAGAACCTTTCTATCGTTCGAGAATGGTGATTGGCTGATAAATAACTCTTCAACTGTCCGATATTTTACAAAAGTAATTGGTATTCCATCAGTTGGCTTTTGGCTCACTAATTGTACACTGCTCTATTTCATATCTTGAAAACTGCATTCGCTTTTAAATGTTGTTGAATTTGCAATAATGTGTATGCTTGCAAAGTTAAAAAAATTAAGTACTAATTCAGTTATGCTTACAGTGTAAATTTGAAAAATATATTAAGATTAAATTGATTTCGTTATAAAGTCTAAATATATTCTCCGCGTATGTGTACTAAATATACATTTATTCTGCATATTCTGTTGATAAAGTTTATTTTTCCTCTCAATAATATCTGACTGGCACTTCAACGATCCTCCTCTTAAAAAATTTTACACTCCAGTTCCTAACTCGCGCACTTACATTCAAGAAACAGACCCAAATGCACTCCTGCACTGAAATTTTGATAAAAAACCATGAAATATGTATTATTATTTTCATGAGATAAAATCCATAGTTCACAGATATTCATAGAAAGTCTTATATTTCTTAAAGACTCAAAGTTCCACTCTATGCGTCGTTAAATTATGTCTGATTTACTTAAGAAAAGCGCATTGACTAAACAGGAACTGAAGTGTACATGTGAGTAGGATAACAAGCCGGTGCTGCAGGTTGCCGGTGGGGAGAGCACACCCTCCTCACAACAGTAATATCACCTCTGTTCAATGATGACTGACACATTTGTGGAGGCATTAATGCTATCAACCATCCATCACGTCTGCCCTTCCCTTGAAAGTAGGCGCTGTCATACCTTCTCCAACAGTTGATCTCTTCGAGAGCACTTTATTGAAGATACGCACTTGTGCTTGATTCTCATTCCTCATCCTCACTTCTGTTTAATTATGCGTAAATAATACACTCAACATACACCACAAACATAAAATCAAATAAGCGCTCATGTCTTTTAATTGGTTAATGTCAGCAGCTCAACGTACTTTCGACTGAGAGAGAAATACGGCAGAATGTTCACATATATCCGAGGAGTTCTAGGGAGAGGCGCAGATGCGGAAACGAGAAGCATATTAAATCTGTTGGTAAGATGCTGAGAAAGTTCAATTCACAAAATTTCAATGCTCTTTGTCATTAAGGAGTGGTCAATAATTGCTGCAATTGAGGAGAGGTGTTCAAATGATCCGTGCTTTCCTAGTGAATTTATTTTAACATAAATTAAGAGAATGTGCCTTTTCCACTCTAAATGAATTACGTTTCACGACAAAGAGGGCGATTTCCAATTCAAAAATGATTTTTTTCTTCTTGATCTGACTCGGCAAATGTCCTTTTAATTTGGCATACACTCTCTCTGGTTCTGAAAGTGCCCTTATTAATGTGGAAATGGAGTAAAGAAACGTGGCAAAAAGAACTCGAGGATGATTTCATATGACGTCAATCGGCGTGGCGTTTGCCGCGCGCCACTTAAAGTGGCTTAAGACAAAGAGGATCGTCTTTCGCAAACGTTCGTCAAACTGGTTCATTTCAATGAAATAAAATATTCCGCTCGGGCCATCTTTGTCGCAGCCGACGTTTCCGACCATCGCCCGTTCCGAACCGATATCACGTACGTAGGATAGCGCGAATTGGAATGTGTCAAAGCGCTGGTGTGTTTGTCATCATCTATTGTTCCGTCGCCGCAACTTTATTCCAGGTCGCAAATGCTCATAGTAAGGAGTTAATTGTAGCTTTTAAGCGATAACTACTACCTTAATTCTTGCTTATTACAAAATAGAGCACTTCAAAATGAACATTTTATCTGGAACTGACTAATCGATTTAATATATTTTACGCTCTCGTGGATATTGCAATGTTTTCGTCGCGTAACATTCTATGGCTTCATTAAAAATGTTCGTTGCAAAAGCCGAAGTAATTTAAGATTCTCATTATAGTGTCCGACTATAAGTGCTGTTTCAGGTATTGTGAATAGTATCCAGATTCGTTATCGCAGGCAGGATCCATGGGCTGAAGCTCAAAAAAGTAATGCTAATGCCGGATCAAACAACGTAAGTATTTTGTTCGCTATACTAATAATATTGTCCCAGAAGTGAATGTTGGTAGGGATGCAAGTCAGGTATCTCGGGGTGAAAATAAGTCATCGGCACTCTGACAACTATCGCAATCCATCAATAATTTTATAAATTATTTTCAGCCCTTAAATATTGGCGCAACGAGTTCTGGAGGAGTGCAGATTCCGTTCCTAAGCGCACTGACGGGCGGTGTTCTTAGTGGAGACTTCTCTGGATATAGAAGCGGCGGTGCTAATATCTGGGTATGAGTTCCCTTTCCGAAGGCCGGTGAAATCAAGAGCGAGCGTGTGACGGGCTAATAAAGGAAAACAAGTCAAAGTTAAACGGGCTACAACATGCTAGCCCTGGGTGGATTTTGAATTTCTTGTCAGTTTCTTTTATAGAACCCACCTGTTAGGCAGAGATGGTTTTCGATTCTTCGAAATTGTAGAATGCGTCAATACTCTTGGTTTACATCACGCACATCTTCAGTACATTGTCGTGGTTTATACTTGAGATTCCTGTGAACAAAATTAGGGATAAATGGGGTTACGTTTTCTCAATGATTGCTTACAATAAATGCCGCACTATTAGAAGAAGTGCGGTATTTCCATCGATTAAGATAGATTTTTGCAGGATGGCACTGCGGGCGGCGGAGAAGGGGTAAACATTGGCGGTATCGGCGTCAGCTCGGGCAAAGTCGTCAACTTCCCCGGAATAAGAAGTTGGATTAATCTAGCATCTGCGTTGCAAAGCAATCCTACCCAAGCGCCAGTTCCACAGTCGAATTCGACGTTCAACAATGATCAAAGCAAGTTGATATGAGTACCAGATCGCATAAATTCTTGTAGAGAGCATATTGCATAAGCATGCTTTGCTCTTCGTATTTAGTAAAGCGCAAGACTGCGCTCATCTCAAGCTCATAGGACTGTACCGCTCACTGTTATTTTTCCCACATGTGAAGACTGCTGAGCGAGTTGTTAATTGAATTACAAGTTGATATAGCTCGCAGCCATCTTGTTGTGCGCAGCAAAGACAAGTGATGGTACGTTTCCTCCAATGCTAAGAGTTACTGCGTTTCCCTATCAATTCATAATATTACTGCGCTTAATGACCTATCTTATTAATTCAGCTATGTGACACCTGCCAACATTTAATTCATAACGTGTACGTTCGTATTGTCTCTGAGAAGAATTACGACTCGCTCAAGACAATCAAAAAATTACAATCTGCTTGGTGACAAACATAATGTCGGTCATTGCAGTTCTTAATGTCGCGTCAGGCTGGCTGGGGATTATATCAAATTACATTCTAATTAACTTCCCGTTAAGCAGACTGACCGTACATGGCGAGTAGCAATCCGCTGTATATTCTTCAAAGCTCGCTTTTATAAAGCCATTTCTAATGTCTCTAGATTCTATGAAAACAACTCTGTCTTCTTCCCAACAGAAACAGAGACTTCATATTTTTTTATTCAGCCTGTGTACAGCATGTTGCTTTTTTTGTTCTGCCGAAATATATTGCTAGCTATCCATTGAACCCTTCTTCGAATGTAATTAAAATTGTGGAAGATTCTCTGATTTAGGCATTAAATTCAAGTACGCTACTGATTTGGCTGGTTCACTTTGCATCTTATATAATTATTTAAGAGTCGAGTACATTTCAAAAACTTCATGAAATTTTTGGTGCACAAGTGAAAGAATTAACATACATTTTTTATAATCTAAAGACAACCTTCGACCATTCTTATTGAATATTAGAAATATGTTCGATGGCTTTGACCAAAAGAGACGACGATGACAGAAATAATTCCGTTTTTTTAATTATAATTCGGTAATACTACTTGAGTAGCATTTCAAAACCATCATAACTAATGATTTTGTAGCTTATACATGTTATAAATGCATCATTTGAGCGAAATGTTATTCCGGCTGCCGCTAAATAATAACAATGTCATAAACCGCGGCTATAAACAGAATTTAAGGCGTGTGGGAAGAAGATTGATGCCAGCAGAGGGATGAACGCTCTTACGTCAAAAGTTAACTGCTGATAAGCTTTGAGACTATTTTTCAAGCCAAAGAAGTTGTTCCATAGGCATCTATGTGGCAAGGGATTGCACAATGGGGTGGAAAGGATAAACACGCACATTTCGCCAACTCTAGCGCCTTGTTGCACTAATCAAGTCAGCGTCTCTCTCGCTAACCGCGGCTGGGTACTGACCACAGGGGCTCAATAGTGTTGATTTACTGATAAGGGCTGACAGGTGACGCAAGCGAGCCCCCTCTTCGAGCAATAGTGGGGATGTACGCAAATCGGTGGGTGGATGGAATAGGTTTTCAGAACAGAAGCTTTCTAGCGATACGCCTCCACGTATGGCGATAACATAAAAGACGCAGCTCGCCCGATCAACTTCATTCCATTCTGTGTTGGGCGGTAAAAGCTGACTGGCGAAGTTACTTATGCGCAGCGCGCAACTCTAAGTAACTTCAGCGTTACCGTAACCCAAAGTGGTGCAGAGAATGGTTTTGAATGCGACGATGTTCGTTATTTTCCTCTCGTTCGCCATGAGCTGCTGCTCTGCCGGTAAAATTTTGATATTAAAATTCAAATCTTTTGCAGCTGATGCATAGTTTAGTCAGTTTACAATACTTAGCTGGATTTAATATAAATAAGCAGTATGATGATGATAGCAGAGGCTCCGATTCCTCGAGGTGATGTATTTTTTAACTCAGATGGTTTCTTGTTTCAACTTTATGTGCTTCTAATGTATACCGTCATGCTCGGACACCTTCTGATTGGAAATGTGGAAAACCTTAGAAGACGCCTCAAAGAATATATCTAAGTAATTCCTCTGATCCCTTCTCGTAGCTCATCGTGAATTGAAGCAGTCTTGTGCAGCATAACTTTTAAATTTTAGCTTGTCACACTTTTCGACAATTTTTTGAAGTGCCCATAAGCGATCATTTTTTCGCTTCATTCTTGACGCAGAAGCAAATAATGCATTCTTTACTCTTAGATCCGCTAAACCGAAGGAAAAGCTCGGCTCTGAGTATTTGTGATCTGCCTAACATCTGCGGTGAACACGGTAAATGCAAGATGGATCACCACGGACGTGCATTCTGCAAGTGTGACCATGGCTTCACTGGCAGGTGCTGCGAAAGTTGTAAGCATTTCGCGTTGAATGTCTAATATTCTATAGATTAAGCTATAGCTGAAATGGATTTTTCAACTGTGCGCAGTGTTTATAAGTGAAAAAACATGTCTTGACGTTACTGATGAAAGCGCAAAATTTGGATATAACATTGACTTCGAGCACATATTTTATTAAACTGTGAAGGATTGAGAATTTGAGCGAAACAGTCCCCATTTTGGATTTTCGTAGCTTGAGCATAATTTCCCGGCGTCAGGCATGCGACGGCCGACCGGCTTCTTCTACTGTCGTGTTCATATGGCGGGCCCACACCCACCATCAAAGAGCAGACTCTGCGACTTAGCGGGACAAACACTAGGAAACTTACAAGATCTTGAGCTGTTTTTTACTCGATAATGCGATGACGACAATGTAAAAAAGAGCTCTTAATGTTCAACGGTTTTATGGAAAAGTTGTAGGCGTCGGCCATAAGTATCTTTCTCTTGGAGATGAGACAACAACAGGAGTCGAATAATAGATAGGAAATTGAATTGGGGTTCAAATACATATCGCCATAAGCAGGCTTTTCCGGGCATTGTGTGCTAGCTGCCTGAAATAAAAAATCAGCGAAAAATGGTACACATTCTCGATGCGTTGCGCTAGAAATTGAATCGTAAAGCGAAAATGAATGATCCAAGGTAAAATCAAAATATTGAAACTCTCAAGCTCCACCAAGAATTTTCAAAACAACGATGATGCTCCCCCATCATTTTTCCTAACGCCACCCACCCCTCATTGTCATGCCACGATTTATCTCAGCTATAGTGAAAGAGCTCTTGCCTGTTTCTCAGTTACTATCAAATCTCAAAATAGAATGCTTGCTGTTTGACAGTCCCAGTACATTTGCAACCTTGCTACGGCTAATTACGGTGGTTTTGCGATCCAATTACTTTATATTATGCAATTTCAGTCGTTCCTAAGCCCTGCAAACTTTACTCGGACGAAAACACCGAGGATATTGCTCTGATGACTTGCGATGAAAACTTCTGGTGCATTCCCTTCAATTTCAACTGTCATTTCTTCAAGTGGGAAAATTGTGAGGGATGGTGCATTCCTCTCGCCTTCCAACGATCCGAAATAAACTGCACTCATTACGCCGACCACTTTCAACGAAACTGAATGTAATTTAATGACGACGTCAACCTTATTTACGCTGTACAACCGAATCCAAGTATAAGATAATGACACTTAAATCGAAAACTATTCCTATACCGCGGGGTCTGTTTATGCTGCATTTTTAGCCACTTTCAACTACGAAACTCATTCATTTTTTTGAAATGTTAGACAACGAAAAATTCAGATTTCGTGACGCAAAAGCGCAGGAATCTGCAACGCTTCTTAGAGTCGCATGAAAACGTCTCGATACTTCTGCGATTTTTGGAGTGGCTTCATTGCCTTAGGGATCTTTTATACTTGGATTCAATTGTAATTTTGATGGGTTTAAAATTAATGTTGAATATGAGTAAGCAATTTTGCTGCAAAAGTATGTACTATGCTACTATTTTCAGCTAAAGTGTTGTTAGCAACTGTCTAAGCTTTGGGAGTGTGAACTTCCACGATGATAAATAACTGCACAATGTTCAATAAGTGTGGGATGTTTATCTTTTGTTTTCAGTAAAGGTATATTGCTGCTGAGTACGATAGCCATTCAAAGAGTACACCAAATCAGCACAATCTCGCGTTTCAGTCTTTGCTCATTGTCAGTATATGACCTCCAAGCAACCCAAACCTGTTCTTGGGTTTCATATTCGTGCACTGCTTAGCAATGCTGTGCTTTGTGATGTTCAAACGTAAATATCATTGTGCACTTACATTCAAATGCGTTTGCTGTCATGCGATATTTGCGTTATTCGATGGAGCTGCGTCTTAAATTCTTCAACAAAAATGCAGAAAAATCTGTTAGCTATAGCACATGTGAAGAGAATGCTACCGTACACTCCAAGTACCACGCCATAAGAACGCAATCTGATCTTTTTTCCCGAGTCCGTGTCTTAGGTATCGCGTTGCGCATGCATTAAGTGAAACATCTCAAGTATTTGTCACAGAGCCTGTCACGGACCCATCTTAGAAACGACTGTGATCAGTGTTTTGCTCTCCCCGTGAAAGGGGAAAGATAAATAAATAGACGGAATGCATACGCGCTAAGGCTAGGCGTGCTCAGCCAAGTAGATTAAACAGAGTTGTAGAAAAGTTCTTATCCTTTCCCTCTATTTTATAAGACACAAATATTTTGAAATCTTTGCTTCAAGAAAGACGCCATCGTGCTAACTTTGAACATAAGAGAACATGTGCGATTTGTTTTTTGCTATCAAATGAAGCAACACTTTTAAATGCATAAATAATTTTTCATAAAAACTGATTTACAGGCTGAGTAGTGAAGGGTTTGAGGCAGGATAAGATCACTATAACTGAGTTTGAGACAATTACGAACTTAACTCTTCATAAGATGGTTAGAAATGAATGTTATTAGTGCCACTGGTATATTATTTCATTTAAGGATAGAAGAATTTTAGGTACTTTTGGTCAGAAAGCCATAAAAGTCCGCGATTGCGCAGCTTAGCATAAGACACGAAGAAACACGCAAATATTGTCTTCGGCGCTCAAATCAGCATCATGACAAGAGCGAGAGCCTCTAATGCTCGCTTTTTCCTCAACGCAGCAATGAAACTGCGTCGCGTTCCAACGAGACCACAGTCCAGAATTGATGAGCAGTGAAATCGTATATCTGACACAAGGAGGGTGTTGCGCAAAAAGACATTGCGAGCGGTATTTCATTTCGCCGCCACAGACTACATATGTGTGTGTCTGCCGTCCTTTATGCGCGCGATAGCGACCGCTGCGCAGGTGCTTCACGTGCTTACCACTGAGATGGACATCAACGCTCTGCTCGTCCTGAAACTTTGTACCCACTTAGTCGGTCGCAGTCGTGCTCTAACCTTTATACCTTTGTACTAGTTTTCCCTATGCTTGTGTTACGTATAGTTAGAGTATTCGCGGCGGAACAGACTATGTGAAGTAAAACGTTCCCAATCTGCGCTTGAGTTTGTTTGTTGAACTGCAGATAACACTGCACATAATGGCTGCGCCGGTTTGAACGAAAGTTTCATCTCTCTCCGTTAGCAAGCAATAAGATTTTCTTAACGCAGTGGGTCGTTGCGGTAAATTGGAAATAAATTTTGCGTGGTCGGTCATGATCGCGATTGTCGTTAAAGCGGAGGAGTAATTGCATCTCTGTTCGACTAACGTAGGCGGTAGTAAAGAAATAAACCAAAGCCAAGTAGTTATGACTAGTCAGTTGTGGCTAGTCCTTCCCCCTCTTCTTATCGCAATGATGACGTCTTTGTCGCCGAAGACAAAATCAGCTCTGCGTCTGACATTCCTATCTGTTCGCTCAACCGAAGGTTTTGCACCGTTATTTACACAACTCTTTGGATGAAACCGCAAATGCGGCATGATCATACCTGCGCGTCTCTGCATCGTGCAAATGGCTCTTTTGCCGAAAGACGAAAGCCCCTCAAAATCTTGACCGAAACCTGGCGACGGCGCATATAAGCAAAGGCCACGATGGTCCAGTCAGTCAGTGCCTGTTCGGTCAACAACACCTTCCCTTCTGTGCGCCACTCTTTTGCCTTTTTGAAACTTTCGTAGTGTCTCAAGATGATTTCCACTATCTCCACCATTCTTTGCTTCGTGCTCTTGCTACTTTGCATCAATCAATCAATGGCTCGTAAGTTTTCGGCGACGATTTTATATAGATCTCAGTAGGGTCGAATATGGATGTTCGCGACTGAGACTTGTTCAATAAAGCTAGTTCAACGCTCATTAAACAACATTCTGTTTGACGAAGTTTAGTAAATTTCATTACAGACACTGAGCATACAGTCTCAAGTGCTGAGCCCTCTTCAGTGCACCAGCTTTAAGAAACATAAAAACGAGATAATGAGCGAAGACGATAAAAGTTGATTAACGAGGATTGAGATAGCTTTATGAAACTGCTCTCTCAAGGTTCATCCGAGTCAGGCCGAAGCATAATCGGGGCTGAGGTTCTATTATCCTTGACTGTCTTTTCGGGGTCCCTTTGAGCGTCACGTAGAATATTATTCTAGGCAGGAAGCCGAGACAAAGTGCATTATATTCTCATTTAACATCCATCCGTGGACATGAAAATGGCGATAGTGTGATAGTGGGCAAACATGATTAAACGTGAATATGAAAATCTAACAGAACAGGGTTTTAAGCACATGAAAAAGAATTGCACAATCCTAATACAGATATCAAATTTTAATTTTTGCTAAAATATTTCTTATATTGCAGATCCAACCCTACCATCCAGCAATGAAGAATACGAAATTTCTGAAGAGAGTGGCATTGAGGCTGGAGGAAAGTGTCAGAACGGCGGTACCTATGATGCCGACGAAGAGAAATGCAAATGCAACAAACCTTATGCCGGAAATCTCTGTCAGCTCGGTACGAACAGTTTCATATAACTTTTGAAGCGTGAATAGAGAAGGTTTACGTTATGAAACTCAAAATTCTGCAGCTTGCAGCTTCAAAAATGTGTGCACAATATGATAATTGTAATGTGTAGCAGAGCATATTTAAATGTTTCCAAAACTAAATTTCATTCTTTTATCTTTAATGTTTTGTTTGATATCCAGTTCAGTATAATGCAATAAACGCATTTTCTTTTAGTTATATCGAAACGATGCGTAGTACGTTCACCACCGAAACACTCAAGCGGCTGTCCCGTAGGGCAATGGTGCTTTCCCGATAACATAAACTGCTATTTCTACGAATGCCGAAAAACAATGGGCTGGTGCATTCCATCCGCCTCTGGTATGAAGCACAGGAGCAGAGGAAAACCACTCGTCGACCAGTTCAGTGGCGAACTTACTTTTTGAACTTGAGAAGAATAAGGTTTTGGCTAAGATGTGCTCTGCACATTTAGCTCTCACTATGTTAAGACCTACTTGATAATCTCTTGAAACCGCAGCAAGCATTTTAATCTGCAAATAATTTTTTGTTGTTCCTTCATATGATGGCTAATGTTTTGTACATCAGCTTCCATGTACAAAAATTATACTTATCGTGTGTTTGTCTATTCATTATGATATATGCTCGTAATTCATCTTAATTGCAACTGTTTTATTCTTCGTCGAGATATTAAAGATGAAATAAACCAAAATGAAATTTGCGTGTGACTTGCGATCAAATGAACAAACAATGACAGGTAAACGAGAGACTGCAGATTGGGAAAAGAGCGAGTAGAGTTTCGCTAATTTATCGAGTACGTTCGGCTTTCTGTCGCAAATTCCTATGGACACCTTTCGGGCTAGTGCGACAGTGCAAGTAGGCTTCCTTATCAATTCATTGGCCGGCCCCGGTTTGCATCACGTGACCACTCTTCTGATGCGGGGGCCGTAGCTCGCCCAACGCCGTGGTATGTTAGTAAACCGCAACCCAGATTAGAGCGATATATGCGAACACGAGCAGTGCTCGGCGAAACTGTGTACTTCAGTTTATGTAAACATGCCGCATTACTGAAATTGATTTACTTGTTTTCGAAACTGCATCTTCGTCTAACGAAAATGTTCTCACATTTTTGACGAAAGTACAAAACAGGCTGATGACTAATTATTCGCTGGATATCTAAACCGAGCTGATCATCTCTTAAGTAACCTCGCAAATATAATATTAAAGGGAATAAAGAATTTGAAAATTCAAAATTTTTCTCCCCGACAACCGGATTTTAAAGAGTTTTAATCAAATGCAAAGCAAATCATTCCAAAACGATATCGTGTACTATTGCTGACAGGGCCAATAATAAACGTCGTAGAAGATCTGCTTTAGTCTTGGCGGATGGACGAACGGACGAATTGACAAGTAATGTAAAGCCTGCTCTTGGTATCTACGCAAAAGGCTTAGAAAACGTAGAAGTTGGGGCATTTCTTTACGCCAAGAATTATATCTTCCTTCTTATAAAAATAACTTCTTACAGACTTACCGTACGGAATGTATTCGTTTTGACGTGTGTTATTGCTCAAGTAGTTTTGAACAGCAGAGCGTGTTTCATTATCACCGCTGGTTTATACAGCGGTAGTGTGAGTAACAGTTGCTTAATGCTGTGCGTAAATAAAACGACGCAAGCAGGAATCTCTAACGGTACGCACGTGATGTAATATTGTGCCTGATCGAAAAGTTAAGAGCGTTGTGGGAGTTCAAAGTGGCAGCAACATAATCATACATCAAAACATAAAAAGCTAGTAACTTTTGCTACCTAAAACTTATGGTACCGACACAAACACACAATGTAAAGAGAAGGCAGAAATAAGAGTCGAGTTAGTAATTCGTAATTCGTAATTCTTAATTCGTAAAAGTTGTAATTTAGAAACTGAAATTTCAGTGAAGAACTTGAAATACGGCAGCGTATTACACCGTACGCTTCCATCATCAAACTGTTCTAGAAGTATGTTGCATTATTCGTACCATGTGATTCCCTCTCGAAGTATACAACGGAGATTTATTTCAAGTCCATACAGACTCTGAAAACCCAATCTAATGCCTCAGGTAAGAGTTTGATGTTATCGTTGCGCAATACATTTGATATTTTTGATCGGGTAAAGTGTATGAAATGCATTCCAGCTATTAGTTAGTGTCACAACCTTTCACTGATTTCCCAGCGCGCCACGAATTAAGCAAAAGGTCAATAACGAAAGTTCGAGCACGCTGCGGCACTGCCAATTTGAGTGTATCATAACGGAATAATGTTAGGTTACACGCAGAATCTCTACTTGTACCGTATTGCGCATTTCATAAAACAACCTGCAAAAGTGCCAAGGAAAATACCATTTCCACGTAAACATTGCTCCTCAACTGTCGTGACATGAACCACATGCGAAAGATTGTACAGCTCCATACTAATTTGTGTTATCCCTTCATCCATTCATTCCGTGCTTGTGATTGATCCAGTATCCATAATAGAAAACGTAGGAAGCGGCGAAGAAGACAAAAGTGGACGGGAAGAGAATTCTGGCGCGACGATCGATCGTGTTGGCCCGAGATTTAAACAGACGAACACGATAGTTGGCGTAGACGAACTCGAGTATAGCGCCGATGACGAACAACTCGCACACCATCACCCAAATATCCACCGCCTTCAAAATTAAAAATTGAACGTGTACGAATACTCCTACGAATACTGCAATAAACACTTCAAATAATTTGTTCAGTCTTTTCTTATTTTGCTTACCATATTTTGCGCATATTTAGGCTTACGCTAACGGTCAGCTCAACATTCAAAACTAACATTGTAGAAATATTTTAAAAGTTGTAAAGAATAAGTCAGTATTTATAATCGAAATGCATTATTATTGAAACGAGATAGGTTGATTTTTCCTCAACAAAAATATTCAAAGACATCACACATAATATCGTTTAAAGCGATGAGAAAATTATTGACGAGTATCGCCCGTTCTCGCCGCTTGCAGTAAGTGATAATACGGTACTGACCTTTGTGTATGAGACATTTGGTAGAGAATCTTTGATGGAATTGCCGTGCTCAATCAGGGTTAAAAGAGATGTGATTCCTAGCGCAACTCGAGCGGCCGCGCTTCGAACATCTAGCCAAAAAGACACCCACGATAACATAACCAACAGCGAAGTCGGCACAAAACTTTGGACGACATGAAAGCCAAGCTGTCGGACGAACACAAAGTTCAAGCGAAGACATGGATAATTGCCTGAAATTGTGATTAATGTTTGCCAGTAATAAAGGAAAGAAATTTCCTTAGGACTTAATTAAGGGATAGTAGTATACAGATCAAATATGAGTACTGTATCGGCAATGGCAAGCGTAGTCGTGGGCTTGGGATAAAGTCAGATATCGACGTTGGGACCTTACCAAGAGATTTCATATAAAGTGAGTTAGCAGCTTTGGGATATGGCAATCTTCCAGTATACCATGAGGGAGGCATTTCACTGAGCAAACTTGGCGAACTTCAAAAATTAATTTTTTTCATCATCGGTATCTGCTTTAGTTACCCCACCATGCCGCCCCACAGAGCCCAAACTCGCGTTACGCACTTCTTCATCTACGTTACTAATTGCATATAAATTGCAGTACTCATGTGAGAGCTGAACTGAACACCATTGAGTTTTCATACCATTGTCATGATTTAAATTGCACACCGACTCCCAGGACTCGATCAAGCTGAACTTTGCCAGACTTTTGCTGTGATCGATTTCAATCGGTGGCTGCAGCTTGGACCATTCCAAATTAAGCAGCTCGATTGTGTAACTATCTGAAAAGAATAAAACGGATTAGAACTGATTTCGATCAATACGCAGTTAGTAAAATGCACTTACAGCTGCTCAGCTCCATGTAGCAGCGCTGTGTATCGAATGGGAAATATTCGAAGCGCATATCACAGCTGAGCACCATTGAATATCTTAAAGAACAGCACAATATCATTATCATTAAATCTACGCTCTCTGCTTATCAATGCCTTTTAATGATAGTTAATGTTGGCAGTCGAAGGATGTTAAACTAGACACACAGGTCAGCGCTATGCTTGGAGTGAATATTTAATTGAGCTATAAGCGCATTGATGAAACTGGCATATAATCCGCATCCCGTTGTACCCTCAATACAGCTTTTAGGGTCAAACGATTGCTTTCGTGATATCACGACCTGTCCCATGATATTCTTCATTTTGAGGGCTAATCTTAAACAAATTCAGTAAATACTACGTCAGGTTAGCCAAAAATTCCTCGAATAGCCGCTGTTTCGCAGAACTTCTTTCACCAAGAAAGCTTATACCCATCTTCTAATGCACCAACTTCGCTACAGTATAAAAACTTCCGTCTCGACATGTTTTATCGTACAAACCTGTTGCTCCAAATAACCTCGCCAGTTGGGCGAAGAATAATTTTCGAGTTCGGAACGGGAATGGTGTGCAAATGACCGTCGCGTTGATTAGTGACGTAGATGTCAGGCTTCCATATGGTCGATTCCAAATTTTCGTCGCTTGCAACCACAAGGGATTTTGAATTTCGCTCGACGTCTGCTTCGTAATTCAGTCTTATATCGAGCCACGACTGCTTGATGATAATATCCATAATCATTTCCTATATGAAGAGTGTACTGTTATAATTATAATAACAAAATGTAATTATAATTGTCCTAAATGGACTAGTTAATTAAGGCCTTTTCAATGAAACTAGTGTCATTGCGAAATTGAAAGTGCGGTGATTGATCACTTTCCGGTTATTTTCAGTTTATACCGATTTTCTGACTAATTTTCGAGCATGCAATTCCGCAGCTGCATATATTCCTTTGCAAGAGGTCGCAGAATACGGAAGTAACGAATGCTGTTGCTCGTGTCAGAACGAATGCGAGAAAAAGTTGAATGAACTTTGAGAAAGTGCAGTTTGAAGGATTTACCGCTTTTATTTCATTCATGTCGATGATTTCACAAACAGTGCTGATGCGAATCTTCAGGGAGCTTCCTGCAATCGAAGTATATCTAGAGGCCATTTCACACAACTGTTACCATAATCAACTGGTGTCATGACAACTGTTGAGAACTCAATGTCGGGAGCTCGCTGATTGGTCGAGTCTAATGAGTAGGAACGGTACTTTTATGCTTACATCAAAATCGACCATCAGGGGACATCGAGCAAGAAGAAAAATATATATCTAACTTATTTCTACATACTTTGAGCATAGGGAAAAGAAAATTGTTTTTATGAGAATGAATTATAAAAATTGTACGATGTAAGTTATTCACGCATACTGTCCATTAAAGAAGTATGTTACAATAGTTTTTTGAAGTTGCAAATCAACAGGAAGTAGTCTATAGCGCTTTCTGTAAAATTGAGTGAGTGTTTGCAGTCTGTTGGCCCCCACTTCCGCCTTACTTTACTAATGAATTAACATTTCTAACTCGAATAGAAAGTGTGCGTTGGCAGACACTTTGTTTTATTTGTTCAAATATTTCCTGTTAATAGTGAAGACTCGAAAAATAATTTACTGATCGACTGCAGCGCGATGTCTCAGTTTTCAGTTCTCCAATTGGGCACTTTTTTACAACAGTTTAATTCAGTAAAAGTCCACTGTGCGCAATATTATGCTTAAAATTTGAGCAAAGCAATTAAGTAGAGCTATAAGAGAAGCAATAGCAAACGTCATCAAACCATCTGCGGTAGGGGGCAGCTGCTTGGACTTGTAGACGGAGAAGTCGTTGTCCTCTACAGCCATCTTGATGGGGTTGTTCATCGTAACATTCTCAGGTAATAAGAGCATATCGGTTTGGTTGAGACTGAAGGTGTCGTTCTCAAACTCGGACTGCTCGACGACCTCAGGCAATCGCTGCCCTGGCCTTGCGAGCAGCATGTGAGGGAAAAAAATAGCGCAGCAAAGAAGCGCCGTCGCAGTCGTCGTTCCAAATGCCGTTATCGAAGCTCGCATGATGAATGCTGCTCTTTTTGACGATCAGCGACCACAACTTTCGGATTTTTGCATCACATCCACTTTGGCAGCCACAGCTACGGTTGAATGCTTAGGCAATTTTTGCAACAATGACTCAATTTAACGGAAAGGTAGTGAACGTTAAGCCACATAATTTGATAGTTTATTGCTAGCTAAACTAATTTACATTTGTAATAATACTGAACCACTTTATACATCATATTCACACTCAAAAACTAGTACTAATCCAGCGTTATGAGTTCATCGTAATTTTGCCCTGCCCATATGAATACTTAGCATCGGATTGGCTGAAAGATAATTTGATCCAGGCCTGATTTTTTGCCTGAGCTGACATAAACAATGAGTAAAAGAATTTTACAATCAATAGATAGAGGCAAATTATGCGGCTTATTGGAGTGATATCACGCGTCCTACACAAAGATGAAACATTTGACTATCTTTAGAAGCATATGACTAGGACTGGACGCAAATTTCAAAGCTGCGTGAGGCGCCTAAACGGCACTAAGGTCAAAAAAGGAATTGCCAGTGACAAATGATGGTTCTTCTGGACATTCAGCATACAATAATGTTATCTAATTTGAGTTATACCAGAAATCTCCCATAACGCCCTTACGACCATAGCCATTTCTTTTGTCTCCCATAGAGCATAATCATATTTTGCGGCTGCATTTTTTCCAACACCAAATTATGCAGTGCAATACCGTATTTCTAGGCTCAGCTGCTTTATATGCCAAAATTTTATGTACTAAGAAGTGGGCTAAAGCATAAGATTCATGCAAACCTTCCGCTAAACCTTGCCTTAACTGATAAAACTCCAACGCATTTTTTTGTCAATCAACAGTAAGAAATTCCACCCACTCTCATCCATTTATTGTTATTCTTCGCATAATCGCCTAAATTTTATTCTTGCAAACTGAGCGTAGCGGGCTATGTTTGATACTTACTGGACAAAAGTGTTAGCTTCGCTTTCCGGGAGCAATTGAACAAGTCGATAGGTGAGCGGATTGGCGAACGGCGACATGAGAAACTGGACACTTGTTGAACACTCGTGCGTTAATGCAATTGTCAACAAGAGATGTCTATGGAATCGCTGATGTTTTTATGAAATCAATAAAATTGTCCGCTGAGCATCCAGGAAAAAATCAATGGTAACGTGGTAGCATACAACATGCTTAGTCAAATACAGCTCAAACATCAAGTTCTGGGCACAGTGCTCTTGTCAGAAAGTTAATTTTATTGGACGGTACCATAGAATCAGAGTATCTGTTCTATCGTCGATCATTTCGGTGTTGCATTATCGTTCCACCGTTCCGCGCTAAAGCCTTCTCTTCGTATTTCTAATCCTGGGCCGTCTACTTTCCCATCCTAAGCTTCAATCATAAAACCTTGAAAATCGAATAAGAACTTACTGGAGCCTTTATTTTTTATGACACAGTACTTCTTGGCCCACCATCAGAACCTCTATGAATACGACCCCAGGACGGCAAACTTTAATCATTTAGCCCACGGGTCTGTTTCATAAGACTGCTGAGAACTGAGCATTGCTATCTCATCTATTGAGACTAAAATTCTTATGGTGACTGTTTCAGAAAGGTTTAGCGTCACTGACATATTACATCTCAGTTTTCAAAACAGATCCTAACTCTAATCACCAGATTTACGAGACTATATGATTTATTTTATTTATTTATTCGAAGCAATGTCGTCAATAAGATCTTTCAGATAACGTTTGCGTCAAACAATACTCGCACCTTTGAGCAACATAGTTATACTTGCATCAACAAACACTATCTGACATCAAAATTGCAAGTAAGGAAAGAAACTAAGAAATTAAGCTTCAAGAAGGAAAAATATGAAAACAGCAATATCCTTTTTAAAGAGCTTCATGTAGCTGAAACTGCTTAAATGCAACAGAACAAGAAATCGGGTACAAAATAACGTAACAGCAATTGATCATTAAAATTTCGAATTTCGACTCTAGCTCCGTAGTCTAGTTTGAAATTATACTTCCCATAAGCTTATGCCCAGGCTTAGCGAGAAAGAGGGGGTGGTTAGCCCGCTTACCCGAGGTGAAAGCGTGGCTTTTATCTCGTGTATCCATCTATATAGCATGCAACCTCCATTTATTAAGTTGCTACGATTTCAAAGTTTCGAAGTCGTTTTTCGCGATTCGATTTCTGCTCGTGCTTCGTCGCGCAGCTTTCGTCGTAAAAGCTTTCCTGAACCTGTCTTCGGCAACTCGTTTACAAAGCGTACTCCACCTTTGAGCTGTTTATAATATGCGACGCGTTCTATAAAAGTCACGTTAACTGTCAATCGCAACAAGAGAGATACATCATGGCTCGAAGTTTAAAACCTACGACACAGATATGAACGAGCGAACTGAGTAGCGCGAGTGCTTTGTTATTTCAAGAGCAGAATTGAAAGCAAATTCGTCAAAAGAGTATAAAGGTTAGCCTAAAATAATTTCGCCACGAAAATGAACGTTTATCCAGTTATATTCCTGAGGTTTTTCAAAAAATTGCACATCCACTCGAGGGTAATTCTCTAAGCATCTTAGGCTCACCTCAGCCGACAGCGTCTATTTCTATACGAACGAACCTTTGACGAATTCTTCAATTTCCGTCGCTGTGGCTGTCTTGTTCTGTTTGAGTACAACATAAGCTCGCGGGAGTTCGCCTGAGTAGTCATCTGGAACTCCGACGACAATCACTTCGGCCGCTGACGGATGGAGCAAAATGACCGCTTCGAGCTCCGCTGGAGCTACCTTAAACAACAAGTAGCTCACACATAAATCCAGAGGCCTTTTTCTCAATATACTGTAATTGCAATTACTGCTATTCTCTTTACGATATGCGCATCTTCTGCACTTGCGATGTGATTGGCCACTTGTGATGTGCGCGGTAAAATAAACCAATCACTGCACTTACCAAATCACTTACCAATCATTGCAAAAGCACAATAGCTGCACTTTCAAAATATTTCTAAAACAGGGCCTGGGTATTTTCTTTACCGAGAACAAGAAATGGACGAAGAACTTGGATTGTATAGATCGGCATTATTTGGCGTTGAGTTGAAAGCGGAATACACCCAGTCTACCGCGGCTCGAAACACGGTAAACATTCTCGATCTTAACTGAGTTAATGAACGCTGTAATCTCTTCTGGACTATCATAATTGTCTGTTGAAAAAACTTTCTCAAAAATGCTATCTCTCTTATTCGAAGCGCATTTCTCTAATCATCCCAGCTGCTGAATTTGCGCTTATTTCATTAGAGCTGCAAGCAGCTCTTAATGGTTGCAAGTAATTTTAGAGCAGTTATTGTTTTAATCAGCAGACCTGAAAACCGCGAACTTTGATCAACTCCTTCAGCCGATCAATGATGAACCAGTAGCCTTCTTCGTCGTAATAGCCAATATC
Organism: Plectus sambesii; assembly: GCA_002796945.1. Classification (NCBI taxonomy): domain Eukaryota; kingdom Metazoa; phylum Nematoda; class Chromadorea; order Plectida; family Plectidae; genus Plectus; species Plectus sambesii. The sequence continues at coordinate 137,897 of NIUQ01000004.1, forward strand.
TCCTGCAATAATTTTTAATGTGCAAAATTGCAATAAAAAATTGCGATTCTTATTGCAGCAATATTTGCATCAGCTTTAGATTACGCGACAACGATTGTAACGCTTGTTATATCAGAAAATAAAGAAAATATCGCAAATGCTTTGGTTAAGCAAGCAACTCGAAGTCAAACATGTTCATGGTACTTATACCACCATTCATCTCAGCTCTAAACTTTTGCATTCAAATTTGTCAAACTTGCATTCGAACTGAATGCGAAAGTGTCCATATTGGGCGCATGATCGCCAAAGTTAAATGCAAAAGTTGCGAGCTGGAATGCAATACTATAGATTACATTTCATAATAATTACTGAAATTATTAGTGTGTGGTTTACTCTAAATTAATTTCATACTCATTTCGTGCATTTTATAAGTAAATACTAACCTGTTCGCAACCAGCCGTCATTAGTGATTGTTTCTGACGTCGCTTTCGGATTATTTAAATATCCCTGCATGAACGAAGCAATCTTAAGCCATATTTCGCCTTTCTCATTGGTGCCGAGCTCTTTCAGCGTTGCGACGTCGACGATCTAAAACACGGGCTTGATCAGGTTTTTAAATTAGTCTTTGTGTATTGCACATTTTCATCCATTACACATTTAGTATAATTATGCAAAATTTCAATATCTGCATAACTGTTTACCAGAATACGTATGCTTTACTAAATATATTTCGACTGCCCTAGCCTTCATCATACTTCGTTTTAAACTGGACTATTCACATTAAACTACAAATAGCTGACATTGATTGTCAATATTTAAGGCCTATTTTGTATCATATACTTATTTAAAGTGAAATATTGCAAAATGCAAACCATTTCTCTTCGAAGTGATTTTAGCACAAATATATAGTTGCAGAAATAACCCTTTTTCTTGCTTTCCTTCTTACATTCCTACCAACAAAAAGAACTTCAGTGTTGTATGCCTACCTTGCCCTCGGCATTCGGAATGAGAAATCCACAAGTTCCTATCCGATCCAGTTTTCCAGGATACGCAGGAGCAAGATGAGTGAGAAAACCGAGCTCCGTCATACCGAAAGCTAAAAAAACGAGAAATAAACACTGCGATGAGCGTTCCTAAAGTTGATTATGTGGAACGCCTCGTCCTATTGGTTGCTTCAAAGCAAAAAAGCAATCAGTTGATTAAAAGCAGAGACTTTACTGGTAACAGACCAATTTCAATACGCGGTTGTGTTGTCCTTCCTCACCTTTATTCCCACAGTTCATCTGATTATCATAAGACAATGAGAGATTATCCTATGCAGAACCGCCACTGACTCAGAACTTCATATTAGTATTTTTATATTTGCCCAATCAGTGTGAAACAGACACTAAAGTTATGCAAGAGAACCGCAATACCCCACATTACTATGGCGCTCAGAGTCCTATTTCATTAAACTATTGCAACTGCAGAATTGCAACCGCGATGATTGGTAAGAAAACTAGAAATAACTTTAAATAACTGGTAAAGGACCAATTATTGCGCTCGCAATTTGGTAATTCAGCAACTCTTCAATTGCAATAGTGCCCTGATATTGGCCCCAGAATGCATTCTAAACGCATACTTTGAACGAATTCGTGAACTTCAAGCTTCTGCGACGCTTCCATAGCGACTTCTTTTCCCAGCGGTGCTGCACCGCAAAGTATTGATCGAAGGCTCTTCACTTTCGATTTGTCGACAATTGGCGATTTAGCAATGGCCACTAAGACGGGTGGAACGAGAAACAGAATGGTGACCTGTTTGAATACAACGTTATTTGTTATTTCGGTGATGATAAAACTGTATAAGTAAATCAATCTCACATATAATGGTATGGTTCAAGTTACTCGAACTCATGTTATGACTTAATCACTTTGTGCAATATGTTAAGGGATTTTTAATCTGAGATTTTGTTATTTCGCGTTCTTCAGAAATGACTATTCGGTAATTAATTCAATCACTATTTCTTAAAGCATAAATGAAATTCTTCCATGAAAAAGATGTTTTTACACTCTTCGATCATTATTATATGGTGTCTTTATTTTCTCTCCAAATATATCACTTTGAGGCTGATTCTGCTCTGAGCTAAGTCGATCTTAGCGTATCTACTTCTAAAATATGATATAATAGCGAGCTGTTTACCTTCCATTTGTTGATAGCGGCTAGAAGACTCGAAACGTCAAACTGAACGTTGCTAACTTGCGCAGCACCAGCGATGAAGCACCATATCTGAGGGATTAGTCCACCCGCATGAAAGTATTGAAATACCGACAAGATGATATCCTTCGGGGTAGGCTCAAAACCAGGCGGTCCTTCCTTTAGATTGCTGCAAACCATGGATAATTACGTGTATGTCTCTCATTTTATTTCATCAGTCTACTATCGTTTACTATAATTAGTACTAGCTCTTATGCTTGCAATAATTCATAATTATGAAAAGTATTCTGACTTTCAAACGCATACTTTACTAAAAAGAAGTTGGTGACGAGGGCTTGATGAGTTAGAAGTACGCCTTTTGGAAGGCCAGTTGTTCCGCTTGAGTAGAGAATGAACGCAACCACCTTGTCTGGGTCGATTCGCTGGAAAACACTGCTTTTGTTAAGTAAAACCAAGTCAAACACACGTTCGCTGTAGCTCATTCCTACAATCAAATAAAATATTCGTAAATTGAAAAATATTTATACTCCATCAGGATCGACGCGAAGACTTAGTAGGGCATATAATGTTAGCCAAAAATTCAATAACTACAACCGAGTTCAGCTCAGGGAATATCGCAGATTGAATTTGGCGGTTGGATAGTACAGTAACCCGACGGAGTGCAATAGCTCCGTGTATAGTCAAGAATGGTATTTAATCGCTCTCTGCACTTATTCGGGTTGGCTTAACTTGAAAGTGTAGGAAACTAAAGCAAAGAAAGCGCTGCAATTATTCAGATTCTACAGTAATATAAGGGATCGCTTGTCGTCAACATTTTGATTAATTTTAGTCCATTTTCCGAAAAGTGTGGATTCAATGAGCACATCAATAGGTGCCTGAGATTTGCCAATATTATGTAACACGGATTATATCAATATAACTAACATTAATATGATACGAATCTTAGTCAAATTTGTTTTATCAGTTACAAAAGCGGCTTACTGGAAGATTTTTGGCGTCGCTTTCTTGATTAATAAGCAAACTGTTCAGATCAATTGTGTTGCGAAGTCCATCCATGCTGATTACTGTCTGAAGCGAAGAATATTTGTCTACATTTTGCCTTAGGCTTTTCTCAAACAAGGGCGACATACTTTCACAAGCGGCAGTTTGTTCTTGGCAGCATTATACTTCGCAATAGTTGCTGCTTCCACAACGATGTATTTCACTTTACTGTCGTTGAACTGCATGATCAATTCCTCTAAAATTGCAATTTTGTTAAGTTAATTAAAAATTAATATCAATCATTCAAGCACGGCGAGGTATTCTTTTTTTAGAACCTATTGACATGCTTTGGAGTCGAAACTTACAACTCTGAGAGAATTCCCAAACAATCGTGTCCAGTGCGAATGCTCATTTAGCTTCTCTTTAGCCAGCTCAAAATGATAAGTACGGTCAGCGGATGCAAGCTTGAGCTAAACTCTATTAATATACAATATGTATTAGAATACAAAGTCTGCGTCACTGCCTTTAAACGAGTAAAACTGTAACGGTCGATTAATAGATTATACACATTTTTCGTGCATTTATCAGGAAATATGAAAATACGAAAAAGGCTTGCAGTAATATTGTTTCGATAGATTGCTTAAAATTTTTTGTCTAAAATTAGTTTAACCGCTGCATTTGCAAATCCCCGCCCAATGTCTTTGCTATATAGTCAGTCGTCAAGTGAGTTGGTTAACACATCGCAGGCTGCGACGCCATCATTGCAATCCCATCATTGCAAGTTGCGAATTCAGTAACCGCTAACTGAAGTTTAAAAGAACTCTACCAGACCTGAAGTGTAAACGGGATTGCAGGTGGTGACGACAGCGCCCAAACGCAAGGCGGCCAACCACAACCAAATGAATTCAATGCGATTGCCAACGTAAGTCCCAATTATGTCTCCTTGGACCAATCCAACGCTTTGCAGGCCAGCGCTTAGCCGCTTTACAATCGCCATTGTGTCATTGAATGTGTAGGTACGGTCGTCAGTGTACTGAATAAATAGTAATTTGAATGTCATTGTTTATACTGGCAAGAAACTTTTTGAACCAAAGTTGAATGCCTAGCAAGATTCTCAGAACGTATGAAATGCCGTTTTCGATTTGGAGAGTAAGCAGTTTGAAGATACTATCATTTTATTCTTTTAATTAATTTTCATTAAATGCGAACAATTACAGAAAAGTGCTCAGTTTCTGCAACATATCGAGCCTGGCAAACTTGTTATATTACTGCAAAGCCAGTTTATTCAGTGCCTTCTGAGCACACTAGGAAAGCAAATGAAACGTACGAAAGCGACCGCGTCGCCGTGCCTCTTCATATAAGAGAAGAGGAAATCGGGTAAACTTATTCCTCGCGGAACAGCAACATCCTTCCAGGGGCCTTTCATTTGGCTGTATTTTTCAGAGAAAGGAAAAGCAGGAAGCAAATGAAAGTTGGAGAATAATTGATTTTGTCAGCAATATGGCGTCGGTGGAGCGAACCTCTCTGTTTATGAGCACGCACGTGTGGCTTTGCGGTGTATGCACTTTGCTAATCGTCACAAATAAACCAGTTCTGCTCTTATCAGCAGCCGTTCTATGGTCGTCTCCGTCTCAGTCAAAATCGAGGTGAAAGAACGACATCTCTCCTGCGATCGGTGGGAGTGAGATGGGACTGACGGAGGTTAACTCCTGTGAAGGAACGATATACAGTCCATTAAAGGTGATGGTGATAGTATTCTTTGAATATTGATCAGCTGCATCAACGAGCGAATGAAACTTTTTTGCCATCATGCTTATGTATGTATTTATTTTCGCGTGTTTGATGAATCTGAACAGAAAGGATTTACTTTCAAGAGGACGATCGTAATTTCTTTGACATTGTAGAGCATGCAGAAAATATCACATAAAGCATTCAGTCATAATTGAAGGCGGTACAGTCATGTGTTGGCGCATCATCCTCACCAACTCTCTTAAACTAATTGCATCTGCGCTATGAAGCCGGTGTTCAAATTCAAGTACACATTAAAAATTGAACTACGGTACAAAGTAAATTCCTGTCCAGTCCAAGTAGTTTAAAAACATTTTGGAGCTGTAATAATAGCATTATGCGCAATATTGCTATCAAAGAATTGTGAAACCCTGTTTTCTGATACAACACTAAATTCGCGAGTGTCAGCTATTCTCGTTTCTAGCCAGAGTGGCAACTGAACGCGCATATGGAACTGATTTTCTTGTCATTACATGAAGAGAGCGTGCAAAGAGTATGGAACAAGAAGCGTTCAGCTACGAGTTTGTATTAAGTCGACATTTATAATACTCACATATTTGGTGAGTCCATGTTTCGTCATTGGTGACAAGATATTGGCTAAGCGTCTGAACTTAATTCAGAGCTGGCGTGTCAAGTCCGCCACCCTGGAAGCCGCCGCCGGCGACTACGGGAGCATCAGGAGCGTTGAAGTGTTTTCGGAAGATGAAATGCTGCAGGCACTTGATGAAGCGCGCGTTCTTAGTATCTTCGAACTCGCTGCACCGCGGCTTCAGACTGAAATATAGAAATGTTATACTACGGCACAAATTTTCAAAATTGATTTGATACGAGTTCAGGCATATTTCAAAAACAGCTGCGATAACAGATAACATTGTTTCAATATCGGCCAAACTTCTACCTGAAAATGAACTGAGTGGCGCCGGTGCATTTAGTGTTCGCACGGTAGACAGCGCTAGGACCAGTGACGCAGTCGTAAACTCCCGCGTTGTTCGCGCCGCAGTCAACTAGGAACTGATCCTGACACTGGTTTGTTCCTTCAATTTCTGGAGGAATTTCTGCGCTTGAGAAGACTACATCCGATTTGCTTGCACTGCTTGGCGCTGAATCTTTAGGAGTTTTGGCGGTTTCGGACGGTTTGACCGGGGCTGCGGCCGCGGTGTCATTTGCAGCTGCTCGTTTCTCACGGAAATAGGCTAAAAATTCAGATGTTATTTGGTTACCTATTTCCGTTTAGTATTATTTTAACACTCGCTCATCGTTTTGTTCATACATGACATATTATTATTCAATAATTATTTGTATATAATTTATAATTTTCACGCAACTCTAAAAGGATTAAACAGAATTGAATGAATCGTGAGGATTGTGTTCTGTCGATTAGTTACTGAGAATACATCAAAAGCGTTAGTCATATGCTTTGTAGTAGGAAGCAAGATTGAATAGTTGCAATTAACTCTACTGAGCCCAAAATAATAATCCTCAAGCATTCGCAGTGTAATTGGGTTTAGTAGCCAAACGCCGAAAAAATTGAGGAATTAGGGTCGAATATGGGTGTAGCATCGGAGTTAGGGCGTGTTCGATCGGTGTCTATTCCATTTGAGCTCAGTATAGAGACTTGAGCTGAGCAGGCAAGTGGAAGTTGTAACATTTTCATCTGAGATAATTACGATTGCATACGGTTATTTGATGAGATTTTTCGTAAAATAGGTCTCTAGCGAGAACGATTCGAACGGCCTGAAACATCATCTTCTCCGAGAAACTATTTCACACAACTATTGGGAATTGAGAATCGAGGAACTGTGTCTCAGTTCTGCATAATCGTAACCGCGTTATGGAATAGGTCTTAGTTCATATTCTCCAAAACTCAACAGAATGCTGAAGTCTTTTGAAAAGATTATGAAATTACTTACCATCCTCAATGAAGTCAGCCTCATGAACGGGCATGTCTTCGCAAATATTTTCGATATTCTCACGCCCGAACATTTCAACTGCAAGTTGATGAGAGTAGCTCTTTGATGATATACGGATGGCTCGACCTTCGGTACTCTAAATTTAATCATTTAACGAACAATGTCAAAGGAAATGCTGTAAATGTACCAAATCAGTGGGGTTTCGAAGCACCAGGCATTTGTTGGTTGCAACTGCCCGAATGATGGTGATTTTCTGAAATTTAATTGTATAATTGCATGTACTGTCAGTTAATTCAGCTGCACGATTCCTTTTACAAATCTCGTGAGGTCTGCTGAGAAAATAACAAAAAATTATGAATATTGTACAACTGACTTGGTTTGCGCACTTCGAATAGTTCAAATTTAATTCTCCATCATCATTAGCAAATTTCCGTTGTGAAAGATTAAGCCTAAGCATAACATCAAAAAAGCTCATTAGTTCGCGATACTTCAGTTATCTAAGCAGGCGCTCTATTGCTACTTTTTGACGCAAAACTGCTAACGGAAAACAATATCGACGTTTGCAGAATTTGGCAGAAGATTAGATATTTCGGTATAAACTTGCTTACCCTCTGTCTGTCATAATACTTTTGCAGGAACTCTGACTGGCCATTTTCCATATTCAGCGGATTTTCAGTGACACACGAAGGTGTCTTAACAAATGCAATTGTCGTTAATATCGTCAATAAGATGATTACAAATGTCCATGCCGAGAGCGCCAGATGTTGTGTGGTAATCTGCAAAGAGAATTGCTCTGTAACTCAAACAACTAACGGATCATATTTAACGCTGCCATAGAGCATTTTTAACTGTGTGAAAAAGCTTAAAAGTCGATAACACACTATGCAATGTTCGTCGATCTCATTAGAATATAATTTTAGAAATACTCTGAGTAATTTGTATAATAGAGATGTTTGAAAATAGCTCATACCGTTTACACTTTGATAAGGGCACTTTTCAAATCATCCAAGACAGTTTCTAATGCAAAGCGGACATTCTCAAATTAATTGGACAATTTGCTGGCAATTCATACACAAATATCCCTTTTTATTTTGAAATTCCTTTATAAAATTAAAATAATCCTATTCGATTCGACAAGTATCCTCGTTAAAGTGAAAGTGGTTTAACTATACTACACTTTGTTAGAATACGGTAAATATTAGATACCATTCTGTAGATCGTCAACAGTTTCGCTTTCTCGCAAACGCTGTTCTTCTCCTGCTGCCAAAGCAGAATTGCGTTTTGATTCGATGAGCGCGTAATAAGTAGGCTCGCGTTTGCAACCGGCACTCGTGCTCGGCCACCCGAATCGACCACAGCGCGAGTTGAAGAGTTTAAACGGGAATTGAGGGGCAGAGGCGAACCAGCAAATCGACTCGCACTAATTGGCAGCCAAAGAAAGAAATAGAGTGACAAACAATGTATCAATCTTGTTCCGAAACCGATGATGACTCTGTTGTTTAGACGAGAAACTGAAGGCATCGGGCTGGAAAAACCGGCTCTAACAACATTCCAGCGCGTTCAAATATTTCTCCGAAAATGGCGCAGTTACAGCATGGACGTCAGCAATATGAACATGACGTGATGGAAGGTGTGACCACGTCATTTCTAATAACTGCTTCAAGACCAGAGCAGAGGGTAGCAGGCTGTGGCTCAGAAGGTGTGGCACTAATCGTTGTCCGCATTACCGTAGCTCTTCCATACTTTGTGATCCCCTCCGCTGTATAATGCCCGCTTTCGCGTATGTCATCATGACAATGGGAACGCTCAAAACACTTCAACTTCAAAAAGCTCTAAAATATGAGCAAAGAAGTCATCATTAGGAACAAGACGAATGTAAAAGCATTAAAATTATTAATGTTTTGCAGTGTGATATATTTTGCATGTACGACAGCACTGTGGAGCGTAAATGGCTAGCAGGCTAACAGAGTGATGACCGCTCTGCTTCCTTGTGATACCACTTGTTTATTCGGAGAAAATTGCAGTCGCTCAGCCGGAATGGCGCGAACGGATTGCTGTTAAAAACCAGTGCCCGATCGCATTTCAACGCGTTCTTGCTCTCTTCTCTGAGACAACGCATATCAATGCGTGCCTCGAGCTGTTTTCTCAAGTCATCATTATCTGTCAACAATTTACTTGTTGTTGATTTCATATAATTCTTAATGCAATAGCAAAAACAACTTTCATACGGGCTTATAGTCGACATTCATAATTCTTAAAAGGAAAGGTTGCAGTCAGAGGTGGGTATCAGTGGGCATTTGCGTTGATTGAATAAACTTTTGAGGTTTGGCTTAAACCACTCCTTTCCAAAGGCACGACCAAAAGATGTCGATTGTGATCATTGAAGGAGAATTACAGTCACTCTAAGAGGTACATTAAACATCTTATCCAATAATTATCTACAAGGCTGCTTAACGATAATTAGTTACAATTTTCGTATTTACAGTCTTCTTGTCAAGCAACAAACAAAACTTACTATACTTACTTTACGTTTACGGGGACAAATAAAATTATGCTGACGATATAAGCATCTCTGCACCGCTATTTGCTAAGCTCCTCTGTCTTTATCTTTGAGTAACAGTCTGTCGCACCCTCTTTCCAAGCATATCGGCGCCAGAGCCGAGTGCGGCCCTCGACCGAACCAATCGGCATAAGAACTATATGACGCATCTTAGTAAAAAGTATTGTTGTGTCTAGACGTTCACAGACGCGCCGTTAAGGCCGGCTAACGTAACTCACTTGCTGTTACGCTACAACGCTGTTACGCTGGCTTTCTATTGAATAAACCATCCGTTAATAATAAAAGTACATACAACACCCCACGTACACCAAGCAGGGGCAATTAGATAGTAGCATGAATAAAAAGAAAGGTTAACATAAAGATGCTTCGACTGTATGCTCCGTGCGCTAGAATGTCAATCAATATTTAATATGTAAATGATGTAAACCGTATGTTAATGGAATTCTTCTCTGAATCATCATTTTATCGTAAAATGAGCTCGAGTGTATTCCGACATGTTCATCGAATGCGCGGTCCAATTTTGAGCCCAAAACGGTGATGACTGCAATCAAAATGTCACCTAAACGTTCATGCGGAACACACCGTCTCAGTTTCGATAAAACGAATCCGTTTGCATGATGTTGGTATGATCTGAGTCATCTTCCATCGAAACAACCACGATACAAAGAATGCGTATCAATTGGTAGATAGCCCAGTCTTACGACAACCAGAATGAAGAAAGATTAAGGGAAAAATAGATTCGTTGTTTAATTTTTTTGATCAAAATAAAGAAATAAATATATCTTTCATAGTCAATAAATTAAATGTACATCCCACAGACGCAAACGAAAGAGGTGAGAGGAACTTATATCTGGCGATAGTTCAAGATTAGCACTATTATGAGCGTTGGTGATAGTAATCAAGGAAGAGACGAGTTTAACAAGGAAAGGGCCTGAAATGCGCTTAAAGATTCACTTTACTTCGACCAACCGTCCTATCATTTGATTATTTCTTGAAATTATATATAGTTGAGAATATTTAGCATCAGTTGGCAATACACTCTTAATTTCTCATAACCGCTATTCGTCGCTTCCGCATTCATTGCTGCCGTGCTGTATGTCTAAAAGTGAAAAATTCTTTGCTCCCAACGATCAACTTCTAACGAAACGAAAATCAATCATGTTTTTTGCACTTCACACATGTATAGAATTTCTCAAAATGGCAGGAACATTTTGCATCTCATCGGATCGAGGCGAATTCTTGTTTTCTTGCATGGAAATATTACAACCGAGATGCATAAATAATACATTGGAATGCGAAACTGACGTCTTAGGAATGTATACCTACTGGACGGCATTGTTGAACAATCATACGGACTCTGGTGAGATCAAAACATTGTGACTCTGACTCATGAAAGAGTTAGAGATCTCAAATTAGTAAATTCACATATTATGGATGTACGGATAGATTTGTAAAACTCACCGTTTAATCATTGAACATAAATAATAAAGACATACTTAAGAAAATATTGTTTCACGCAAAAATTCATTGTGATATTCTTGAAAGTCACATAAAGCATGGATGGGTTATCCTGTCCGTGCAGAAAGATCAGTATTATTCTCAAAAGCCAGTGACCTATGATTCATTCTCCTCCCGCACACCACAGTTACCACACTTCCCTCGATTGTAATTAAAACAATCCTTGGAAAGAAAAGTCAGAATAGATGAAGTATGCGGTATCGTGATTCAGCGATGATGAATTATTTGCAATTGAATGCGATATGCATTTGAATGCTTTACGAGATACTGCGCACTTTGTCGGCTTTGACTACAGCTAAATGCAGTTTACATGAAGCATTTTCTCGGAGAATGGTGAGAAAAATGCTTTCGCGATTTAAGACCGATTTTATTTGCATTGTCATAATTAGTGATGATCTCGTCAGAATGTTTTACATATTCGTATATCACTGCCATAAATATTAAGCAACATTACAACGCCATATCATTAACGGTTTCCGTAGTTGATTCATCACACGCAGCTCTCTTAGGAAAGGTTATGTGGGCATCACAATCATTCTTGTACGACGCTGTTATTCACTGTACGGTGTCTACTTGTGAAATATATATGTAACTGGGCTGATTTTTGATATTCTTTCGAGCTGAAATTAATGATTTTGAAATCGTACTATGCACTTCTCATTTTTCAATCATTTTTCTATTGTTGAAAAGCTGGTTTCGTAAAAGATACAGAAAAGGCGCAAAGGAGCGAAATGAAGTTGAAGATTGCATTGTTACTGCTGTTGCTGTCGCTGTTATTGGAGTGTTCAATGTCCGTTGCTGGCTGTTCGATCGAATTTCAAGTCATCAGCATGACCGACTGGCGCTTTCAGGTACACAATTGCAATGAAATTTAAGATGAATTGGTCGACGTGATTCAACTGCTGGCTCAGTGGTAAAGCAGTGGAGGCTTACAACCAACGTTACTGATACTTAAAGCACTTTTTTGCTTCTAAAAAATTGGCTGTTCGATTACTGAAGAAAAATTTCAGGGGAAGCACCAGAGCTATGCTAATATTATTGCTAAACCTTAAGATTCGGCCTTTTTGCGGTTCTTGGCTTATAATTGAGCAGGGACAAGGGCTGAAGGTAAAGGAGGTTGATAATATTTTAGGCAACAGAGAGTTTTTCGCGACTCGTACTGGTAATGAACCGTTAGTAGCCGAATTCCCTTTGCGATGCCAAAGTGGGCATAATCCATCAATTTCAATACCGTTGTTTCTAGGCACGCTGGGAAGGTCCTTGGTTTCGCAGAAGCGCCTGGCACTGGTTGAAGATGGGTCATGCTTTCGACTACCATTCGTGGG